>VYYI01000176.1:0-43336 GCA_021029175.1 Bilobella aurantiaca | reverse complement strand
ACCTCCCAACTGAATTCGTGATTCAGAATTGGGAGAGGATCGGATCTGGGTGGATCCCAAAAAACCCTGAAATAACCCCGTTTCTATTGAATCCGCTTCCCGGCTCATCTTCAAGGCTTTAAACCTCAACCTAAAGCCCCTTCCCCACATCATCCGCCCGCATCCTACGTAACTATGGCACAAGGAGTCATTAGCAAAAAAAAAGTTGTCACAAGTCAATGATTCCGTAAGCAGTGCCGGTCAGGCGCTGCTTGCCAACACATTTGGAGGTCACCGAGCCCAAGTACTATTAGTATGACAACTTAGGAAAATTCTGGAGTAGTCTATCTAATCATCCATGTGCTTAAGACGCCCTTTCAAGAAAGCTCTTCCTGGTCCTTCCTAATATTTGCCTTTTCAGGAAATTGTTGCGTAAATAAGTAGAAACTAGAGTGTGACGAGCCCTTAAGATTTTTTAGTAATTTAGTGTGTCACCCTCCCTTCATAGCTCAACCTACCTGCCTAACTAGAATCCTGATTCCTGACTGTAGATCTATTTATACATGAAATTAACTCGCATTTTAAATTTATATATTAAGAATTAACTATTAAACACACAGTATGCAATTGTGCAACTGCTAATGCTAACTGGCCTGAGCATGATCAGTTAAAATAAAATAAAAATGTGCAATGTGCCTCGTCCTTAACATTTTGAGAATGGTGCTCCAGCATGCACCATGCTTGGTCTAAATTAGGGTAAATGAGTAAAAAGGCTGTGTACTTGATACATTTTGATCCCTTTCCAAGGGTCCTACCCTTAGGATACTTAAGGGCACGTTGGGCTGGGCAACTGTCAGTTTACTAACCCCTGACAGAAGCACATGCTTCTTTGTTTGTAAGCAAAGACACGAGAAACTGAAAGTGCTGGATGACATGAGTAGGAGGAATGCTAAGGGTAGGGGGGAAGCGTTATTCTAGAGCATGGATTTTGGCCCTAATCAATTCCCTCCGTGGTCCCTTATTCCTTTGTTTGAGCCCTTTAAAGGGTCCCTCGAACAAGAATGTTTTGGAAAGGCCCTTTAGCCCTCTGGACACACGGCAGGATCAAGGCTCTTCGTTTAAGAGGGAAAGCTTGTAACAATGAAAGGGGAATATCTGGCGGTAATCTGACTGACATTGTCCAATTGCCAACACGTTGGGCACCGGACTTTGTGCGTATGCAAGCCTAAACCCTTTGGATAGCTCCGGGATTGCAAACCCTAGGCCTCCCGCAATTGACGCTCCGAAGTCCCTCCTAGAGGTCAACTACCGTTAATGACGTAGAGAGGCCTGGTTACAACACTGTTAAAAGAGATCACTTCTCTTGTACTACGCACAATTTTCT
Source organism: Bilobella aurantiaca (assembly GCA_021029175.1). NCBI lineage: Eukaryota > Metazoa > Arthropoda > Collembola > Poduromorpha > Neanuridae > Bilobella > Bilobella aurantiaca. Next base: position 41,973 of record VYYI01000176.1, on the reverse strand, counting down.
CAGGATGAAAAAGTTGTTATTAATTGGTCGATAATGTACTTTATATCATTCTACCAACTTTGCTTTTGTAAGACTCGAGAAGAATTAAAGTTATATCTGACAAATGAAGATTACATAATATTTCCTTAATAAGGATTCCAAGTGTTCAAAGTTAGTGTCATTCACTGGCACTTATTGGTTCTAACTACGGCTAAGGCCTCAGTTAGTTTTCTACGTCCAAGCCGTTACACATGTTTTATTAGTATTAATTTAGAAATTCAATTTAGTATTAGATAAAGATAGATGTAGTGAAAATATTTAGTACAAGATAATAACCAAACAAGCCCGACCGCCTTCGAACAGGATGATTTTAATTATTATTTCTAGATCCTTAGTTATAATTTTTACCTGAATCACAATATGTATTTGCTTTCGGCAGTTATCTTGAGTAGTATGGAATATTTTATGAATAAAGAACAAGCTATGCGGCGTTTTATTCGATCATAAGCCAGTAATTAGTGGGCCCTGGCGGAGCGTAGACTGCGGGCGGCCTGAGGTTGGTAAATAAGTGGAGAGGGGCGAGATTTGGGGGGGTTGAGCTGAGCGCATGAGAGATTTTGACAGTTTTTCACAGGGACTCTGCTTGTTATTTGGGAGTACGTGTAGTCTCTAATTGTAATCATATGTGTCTTTGATTTCTACTTCATCAACGATTACGCTAGTTGCCCTTCTTCACTGATTGATACACTTAATTGACCACTTTCCAAGGACACCAACCATTCAGACACTGGAAAATGGGGCTAGAAACGCTGCTCGAAGCTGCCAAGTACCTAGAGTATAAGGCTGAAGTTGAAGCACGTGGTGAGTCAACAATTTGTTTTATAACTAGATTTGTAACTCTGGAAGGATGATTTGTTGGTGGGTAACAGTGCAGTATCCGGGCTTGTCAAAATCGCATGCTGTGTGATGTCTAGTCTTCAGTTTTTCACGGCGATCAAGAAAATGTTGGTGGCTTCATGCAAGGATCCCTAGTTCAGAAGTTGTAAGGGGTCAAAGTTCAAAACCTAGGCATTTCATGGTTTGTTAACGCTTGTCCTTTGTTCATTCCTTCTAAACACGTGTTTAGAAAACCAAAACCTAGCCTGATGAATTGAAAAAAAATCGTTGAACTTTTACCCCTTATAAATTTTGATCCGGAGATCGGAGAACTAAGCCGATAGAATATTCGTGATCAGCATGAAAAACTGAATCGATTAGATGAAACATAACATAGGATTTTAGAAATATTTTTTAGAGAAGGCCGCGGATACTGAGCTACGCCCGGTAAACCGAAAGCAATGCACCGTGCAATGTCGTCACCCGTTCAAATATTAACGCTGTTTTGTCGTCATCCATTGTAGCCACCGATTGTCGCCACCCGCGATTCCCAGTCAGCATGGCGAGTACAGTCGATTTCAGTTCTTGGCAACAACACACACCTTTCTTAAGGGGACATTATATCTAGGAAACAAACGACGAATTAATTGGCAAAATCCAATGATAACCAATTAAACTGAACGTTTTAAGTCAATTCTCCGGTGTTTGGTTGCCAAAATGCAATACAATTGCAATACGAGCGAAGGAAAATGGCGGAATCCAATTCTGAATTTTTAAAAACAAAGACAAACAAAGATAGGTAATACGTTGTAGGGATGAGATTAAAAATATCTGGAATGCATTGAATTAAGGGTTAATTCATCATTACCCTGACTTGGCGAATGTTTACATTACAGTTTTGGTCAACTTGAACCGGAGGGAGGTCAGGTCAAGCCGATATTTTTGAAGAAGTCATGAAATTTGGAATTTTCACATTTGTCAAAATTTCCTGGAAAAATTATAACTCCCTTTAAAGGGACTTTTATTTTTCCAGGTAATACATAGTTCCACTGACAATTTTTCCCTTTCAACTTTTGTCCAGGAATATCTCTACTACTTCTGTACTTTGCCTGGCCAAAACAATCCAAGAGATTTCTATTTACACGGTTTGGAATCAAAAATCTCTAATTCTTACTTCCATCCAAAGTTAATAGAACAGTTGAAAACACTTAACGTGTCGAAAAAACTGAGGCAAATTGTACAGTCTTACCTATTTTCACAGATAACAGAGCAATTAGTAAGTCACCAGTTACTTCCAAACCTAGTGGGCTAAAGTGTCTATTTTTGATAGAGGTATTGTGGTAATTTTGTAGGTGGTTCCTGGCCATAGGCTTAGGACATTTGCGAAATAATTTTTTTCTATACCGATAACATTGTCTTGTCATCTATTCACCATCGAAACCGGTAAAATGTCGCCTTAAAATAATTCTCCATCGTTGTCGCCACGCGTTGAATTGCATACATTGTCGATACCTTTAAATTTAAACGAGCGAAAGCAAAAATTTCTAAACCGTTAATGTTTGTTAAATATGACCTTTAGTTTGCTTTCTTCGCAAACGTAAACCTAACTTTAAATCATTGCAAATCTGCTCGATTCTTATTATGTAGGCTCAAGTATGAATTCCAGGAAGAAAACTAAAAGTTGAGTTTGACGTGAGGCAGATCTTGAAATCAATGTAGGGCCTCCGTACATGTGTCTCCTGCCTCCTGGAAATAAGGGCTGCTAAATAAGAGCCCAATTTGCTGTAGCTGAGGATATCACCAAGTGCCTGCCTTCACGAGGATTTGTATTCATTTTCATCCTAGTCTCCTCCCCCTTCAACTTTAACGTGATGTCAGTTATTGCGAAATTAAATTAATCATCGTTTATTTGCCTCTTTTCGATACAGATGTACATTGGGAGGCAGGATGAGATCTCCTCAACCCTTTTTTTCTACCTCTATCTCACGCCCAAATCCCAAACGTTGTTGAATGGTGGCTATGATGATGATGGTGTGAAATGGGCAATGGGATAATGGGAATGGGAACTGCAAAGTGGGAAGGAGCGCGTGTTTTTTAGAAGAGTAGTTTGTAACTTGTGGAGGTTATTGCCGAGACTTGCGTCTCGTCTGCAGACAAGCTCACTTCACTACTAGTTCAATTCCACGAAACAGTTCAAGATAGGCCAGCATAGTTATTACTGGTTCTCGCTAGACCTTGATTATACCCCTGTCCAAGTACCCTTCGCTCGCAGAGCAAAAGTCCATCCAGCACGTACTTAACTTGGAATAATACGTACCGTTAATAGAGCCTTTTGCGCTTCTGAAGAGCTCTAATTTCTGCCCGTTTAGTCGAAAGAAAACACCGCATCCAGCTTGTGATATATCCCGACACCTGCTCCGAGTGATTTCCTAGTTGGCGTTGTTTGCAAAACATTTTGCAAAACACTCCGCAGTGATTTGGACGCTTTTCTAGAACTCATTTTAGAAAAGGAAAGCTATGCATTTTGCAAAGTGACTCAATCCCCTTTTATTGTGATTTCATTTCAAAATGGTCAAGGATTACCTTTGACCCAGTGTTTTAAACGTGAGCAGTTCTGAAACCCATGAAGTAGTTGAAATCCTTAAAAATTTCATCTTTCCTTTTAGTAAAAAAAAATTGTACAAGGGACCAGAGAACTGAATGAATTTAAAATGGTTTTTGTTCGACATCCTATTGTTTCCTGGTTTTGAATTTACGGAGCTTTGCTGGTCATTGACACATTAAAAGCTAATATTTTATAATATAAATTGTCCATTTCGAGTACCTTTGGAACTTTTAAAACTTGACCTTTAGCACATTCCTTTTCGAACCATGTGCTATTCTACCTGTTGATTTTCGTACCCGAAAGAGGATGACAACAGTTCTACCAAACTAGTATTAAATCGGCAAGAAGCTCTGCTGGAGTTTTGAACTTTGACCCTTTTTGACAAGTTTTTATTTTGGTGACTACATCTCTACCAAGATGCGAGTGGGCGTTATGGTTCACAGAGAGCATGCAGCCAGAACCACCGAGAGCGAGGTCACAGTCACAATTCCTAAAAAGAAATGGATCAAAGACTACTTCAGTTTCGGTAATAATAGCAGTATCATGACTCGAACCAGCTCATATGACAGTGGTATTTTGTTATTGTGAAGTAGGACAAGGAGGGTTAAGTGTTTCGTATTGTTTTGTCCCTGTCCTATACTGCACTAGCATGCAGAGGAGCTCAGAGGGTTCAGATGACAAGTCGTAGCCAATTAGAATGCGTTATTCGAGGAGACAAAGTCCTCCACTTAAGGGTTTAAGGGTAGTTAAGTGTAAGTAGGTAAACAAGTGAGGAATTTTAATTTAGAACTACTTTAAAAAGTTGAAAAAATAAGTTGATTGTCTTGCTGGAGTCTAGACCATTTCATTCATTGCCAACGCACCTCGTGACAATTATCTCTTACCTTGAGAAAAGGTTTTTTTTTTTATTCTTTACCAGAAATGAAGTTGAATTTGCTCAAGAATATTTTTATGAGTTTTTTAGACTACTTTTATTTTTTTTATTTTTGCTCTCGAAGTGAAGTTAGAGTACTGATGCAAATGACGACATGATACATAACACTAGTTGGGGAATACCGATAATTGACGCAAACTTTTTACTGAAATTGTTGAAAGTGGCTTACAATAAATTTCGTAGTTGCGAACCTCGGCTATTTTTTTAACAATATTTTGCTTTCCATATTACTATTACTGGCCAATGCCAGTAGATTTGTTACAATTTTGCAATGCTTTGTCATCTCATCTCAGTGAACATGAAAGAGGACTTGAAGAAAGATAATGGGGTGAACGGGTCATTTGAAAATAGCATTTTGATTTCGAGGTGACGCATTGCGATTAATCTCAATCTGAAGTGTTTGAAAAATTTTGCTAAAAGTGTGGTGCGAGTTAGGAAAAATGATAGAAAAGACAATGAAAACTGCTAACTTAAATTTTGAAATTGATTTTCAGGTGCCAAGGGTTATGGGGAACTAGCTACCAATGGTTCCTCTCCGGGCATCATTTCACCTGTTCCAATTTCGACTGAGTTTGCCAGTCAGCCGCGAGGCATCAGTGTTCCGAACGGTCAGCATTACGTCTCCCAAAGTCACAGCCTGCCTTCGTTCAAAAGCCATTTGGGTAGTTCTACTGGTATCCAACGCGTTGTACCTGAGCCAGCCAACGGTTTCAAAGTTGAGCTTACATATCGCCGAAACAGCATAAGAGGCTCTCCTGATGAATTTGAACATTTCACGGGCTTTACTCCCAACGGAAATCGACCCAGGATTGCCAAAAGGTACAATTTACTCGGCCATTGGCCATGATTGATTTCTCTAGTAGGAATAAGTATTGTATATAAGTATAGAAGCGTCGTTGTTTGCGTTTTTTTTTCAACATTGATGACGACGATGGCAATTAGATTACGAAACTGTATCTTAATTTATTTTTGTTTGATGTGGTTTTCCAGTGTTAGTCCAAATAGTATCAGTGGTCTCAATAACCGGAATTCTGGAACACGTGAAGTTCATAATAAATTGGAGAAGAATAGACGGGCTCATTTAAAAGAATGTTTTGAGCTTCTCAAAAGTAATCTTCCATCATTTGAAGACCGAAAGATCTCTAATTTGGCAATACTGAGAAGTTCCCTCCGTCACATTCAGGTGAGCCTCGCATAATCAATTTAAAACATTAATTACCTACCTCACTCGGCTTGACACCCAAACGCCAACCTTACCTTCTTATCCATCCGGATTTGAAGAAAAGGTTATATTTTTTGTACAAGAAATGAAATGTATGAACACGAATGCTCGATACGAAATGTTGTTTTTGTATGGGAAATCAGGCAGACTTTGTATTCCAACACACTGTGTACTCAATCAGTTCTAAGGAACAACGTAAGCAAAGCATGTCATGTCGCGATCTCGATTGTTTTTGAGCATTTTTTTTGGGCTTCTGAATACGAATGAGTCTGTCTCATGACACTCATGAGCGAACGGGTTTGAGGTCATCCATGTGGTGGTGAGTGGTGATGATTTTAATGTCATCGCTGGTAGGCAAGCTTCACGGCCATTAAATACGTCTTGTTAGGAAATAATGTGAGAAGTTTTAACAAGTAAACTGTGTAATTCACTCGCGTCGGTCTATTATCGGTGGATGCTGGCTGTGACAGGGCATTGCGCAGGCCTTTCACCCATCCCACTCTAAACGTACTTCTGATGACCTTTGTTGTAATTAGAATCGCCAAAACACAATGTTCTGGACGAAGCATAGTAAAAAGATACATCGCAAATTTTCGTTTTCATAGTTTCCCTACACGCCTTGGGATCGTATTTCAGCAGGACAGAACTTGAACGATTAAGAATAGTACCATTGAATAGGTTCTTCGCGATTGGTAATTGCTACCATTTTCGTGCACCATTACGCATGCGTGTGAAGATAATAAACAACAACGTCGAATTCGAACGCTGTACTTACGATTAGCCTTGAACCAACTTTCATGGTTTCGTCACTCGCTTGTTTTCTTACCTCTCATCTCTCATGTGCTTCGTGTTCATATAGCTCCTCCTAGATTAGTGCTTTGACAGTGACAGCACATCTATCATCACGCTATGCTACATTGCGTCGGTGTACGATTTGCATTTTAAACAGAATGATCTGCGGAACACTATCCCTTCTGAAAGTTTAATTTTCGAAAAGTGCATTTTAAGAACAAGAAATGATGGAGCGGTAGTGTATCATGTATCTTACAAAATGAGCATTTTCTATTGGAAACATATCAAAGTTACCAAATTTTTACAATTTTGGCCTGAACGCCTTGTACAATTACCAGGGACCGACTTCGTCTTCCAGTAGATTATTTAAAAAATTTGTGTAGTCTACAGAAAAGGATAATATTTCATTTCATTTTTTCATTGCTTAGCGCTAGGACACTAGGAGCGAGAAATTCATTAGGGCATTCGTTTTCAGCGGACGAGGCACGGTTTTGATGATGTTTTATTTCATGTTCAAAATTGATTTTCAGAACGGAAGGAACAAGGAAGAGCTATTGAGTCAGAAGTGTTTTTGAAACCGTCCTGTTGCCCGGGTTTGGGTTGTCGAGGGCAAATCAAGTTGGATTATGGCAACCGGATGTATGGATTTTCTGCCAGCTTATATTTTCAACTATTTTCTGATATTTCGCTGTTGTTGACATTTTTCGCAGGGAAGCGGCATGGCTGCAGATAGACACGTTTAGACGTAATTAGTCTAGTTGATTTTTGCGACTTAGGCCGGACAGGATCAGCAGAGTTTTAGTTTGTAACACTTGCCCGATTCGTCACTTGTCTAACTGGTATTAACCAATGTAAGTTTTTTTTTTGGTGTAAACTAAAACAATTTAGGCTAATTTTTGTAGACCAATGCCAAATTGATTTGTTAATCTGATGATGGAAACATTTTAGTCCGGTCATGTCGTGCCTTCCTCGCTGTCTCGAGCGTCTTATTCTTTTTAATTATTTAGATTTGCAGAATCTATTTTGGATGACAGAGGCTGTAAACCCGGAAAGTAAACCGCATGTTTCATTTTATTTTAAAGGCAAGCTTTAACTTATTTATTATGCCTCGTTCACTAGCCAGCATGTATGAGGATTACTCATTGGAATTGATCCAGGGGTATTTGGCAAGTAGTATTGCGCAAAATAGTATTCTTTTCATTTGCTAAAACTTTGTTTTAGAGATGACAAGGATACTGGGAATGGGAACAAACACATGAACAAAAGCCGTTTCACTTTGATCTTTAACGCCATGCCACACCTGACGGACCTCACGTTATCCTTTGCTTTACTTCAAATAATCGTCTGTCACGCGGACACCCATGTCATGAGCTACTCCGTTTCTATTTTTTTACGACATGATACCCGAGAGCATTGCTTTCCATTCAATACAATCATGTTCATGGCTTGATTTGATCTTCAGATACTCTTATTCGTACATTTCTTTAATCATGTCCCTGAACCCAAGCAGAGCGAGCAATAAGCTTTTGGCAAAAACACCAAATCTTCTGCCCGAGACATTTGCTCTTATAATTATTTGGTTCGACTCAGAAATTAATGGCCTCGACACTGCCAATTCTTCGTAACAAGGGAAATTGTTTTTCCGATTTTGCTTTAAGTATTGGTAGGTATGTGTAGTCACATAATCCCGGAATGTCTAATGCACAATGAAAATGCATGAGCTTTGGCTAGAAGGGTAGGTTATGGTACGTTCGGTGAAAACTGGCATCGAAAGTGACCTATTTGACCTTATGAAGTTAAGTGGCTTCCTACGAACTTGCGGAGGAGTAGACTAAATAATTATGAATTCAATATTGAAATTCGCGTGGAGGTGGAATTGTTCAGTGAGCCGTTGGGAAGTTGTGTTGTTGGTCATATTACCCGCCCGCGTATTGTCGAAATGACATTCGGATAGAAAGCGCTTTAAAGACGCTGCGAGCGATGAGGAACTGCGTTGTATCGATTCTTCACAGTATAAAAAGCTGAATGCTGAAGCATGAGTATTCAAAACAAGCATGTTGCAAGATGGTCTTAGCAGGTGTAGAAGATGATAATTGAATCATGAAATGAAAAAGCATGTGGAGTTGACAGATTTTCGAAACGTAGTAATTCGTCTCTAGTCTGGTATCGACCCACTTAATATGAATTCAGCTGCTTTACAAACCACCAGCAGAAAGAATTAGAGCACCTTTTGAAAAAAAACATGGAAAATGGAAAGTAGTATTTTGAAATAAGTTAAAGAATCGGTATTCAAGTCTTTATGAATTTATTTTTTCCATCTGGTTTTCTTTGTATCAACTTATGATCTACGCTAAAGACGATATACAAAATAAGGAAGATTGTAAATAATTAATGCTTCAGGCAGGTATTTTGCTCGAAAGCGTCCCGACGTCGAAACCTCCATTCATTCACTTTCTTGGCCCGAGAAATCAGTTAATGAAATGTTTGTTTCCTGTTGACCTTGTTTACGAAGTTTGATGGAACAATGGAGAGGATCTATTTGAATTTAGCTTCAGCTCTTATTTGCATCAGACTGTTCTAAAGCAGTAAGCGTATGGACTAACTTTCTAGGATCCACGTGCTTGTTTGCCTGCCCTTTGCCCTTGTCTATAGAGCTCCCGCATGTTTAGGATTTAGAAAATTCAGTTCCGCTCTGGATCTTTGCATGCTATTATATTCCACGTGTAGATACTTCAGGTTTTATAGTAGCGTGTAATGCTGGAGAGGGAGGGACGCTTCCAGCAGCGTCATTCTTTTTTTTTCTCCTCAACCGCGGTGCTTTTGTTGCACATGCACGTGTTGAAAATTGCGATGGCGTGCTTTTAATTTTCAACTAAATGGTCTTGTTTCTGAGATTTAGACACGCTATAAGTGGTTTCATTTATCAAGGAAGGGCATTACACTTGGAAAACGTTTTTATGCAGGAGTTTTAACGGATCGGGCAGTTGGGAGCATAGAAATGTATAAAGGCACGCACCGAATACGAAGATTTGATGTGTGAAGTATTGATTTCGATGTTCAAGTTACTTCTCCGTCAGGAAAAGTTTGCATTTCGGCAAATTTTTAAATCAATCATGTGGACTCTCAAAAAATAAATGTTTAGCAATTCCTTCAGCGCTCTTCTGCTAATGCTTCAAGTTTTCCAATGCTTGATTGTTGACATAGATCGTGATCTACCGAAATTTGGACAGTTACTCAAGCAAAGTTCACTGACCTGCGTTGAAATAGAAGGTTACTCTAGCAAATAGTCTTAGGAGCAGAGATCATGCGGAGGATAGGCTAATGTTAGGTGTTACGTAATACAAGTGTCCTGGAATTTAGCACGAGGATAAGATATGGATAGTGTTAGAGTTTATTAGAGAGGAAATAGTCACGTAGCCCTTAGTCCAGGCCCAGATTAAACAGCCACACCCTTTTTTGGTTTGTTTATTAGGACTCTGATTAAGTCAGGTGCTTAAGTGGCATCATCCGATGTAAATTAACCGAGTTATGTGGTCAAATAACGATGTTAAACGATTTGTTGATGAATTTACAGAACCTGAAACGAAAGGAGAAGGAGTTGGAGCAAGAGATGGAGCGACTAGCACGAGACAAAATTGCACTGCAGCAACGCTTACAAATAATGAAGAAGGATATGGCTGGACAGTGGGACCAGTTGGACTGGAGAGGAGGGCATGAAGGTATTCACTTAGATATTGACGAAATGGACTGCCGTCGCAGTCCTTCGAGCACTGACACAACTGTGACGCTGTCACCAGATCGGGTCTTTTTAGACAGTAGATACTCGGAAAGCAGCGACTCCAGCAGTCCTACTAACAACACCAACCGAAGTCATGCTTCTGGACATGACATGGAAATGGATGACTCCGGAAGCGACTCTCAGCAACCGTTGTCCCTTACTGTTAATAACTGTCATATAAGTGAGTGCAAATTTATGTGATAAATGATAATAATATTAGAGACGAAACTTACTGGTAGTAATTTTTGTATTTTTCATATGTTTCAGCCGAGCAAAAAGTTGTTAGCAAGTACTATGGGCAGGTTAATGGAATGAATGGAGTTTCGGACAACGGGCCGATTAGCCTTCTTACCACAAACCTTAGTCAATCACCTTCGTCATTGGCAGGAATTAATCTTGACAAGGTGGCAATTTCTCCTAAAGGTAAGCAGGCATGTTGTTATGATTAAGTCTAAAATAGTTCTTGCGCGTCAAATATTTGTCGCAAAAACATTCTGCTAGTTGTAGTAGGTAGGTGTGTCGAAGATGTTTTTGAGTAAGTTGTAGAAAATATTGTATTTATTGTAGGAGGTGCAACATTTCTGATGGCCAAGAATTCCGGTAAAATGAATGGTAAAAAAAAAAAATTTGCAAAATTACTTTTCAGTGTACAGGTGAGCGAGAATTGTTAATTTTTAAATTATTTTCGTTTCAGGTTTCAATATATTGGAAACGGCCATGCTTGCTACTTCAAACGTTGATATTGGTCAGTATTACGAAGACAAAATTTGTAAATGACAAGCCTAGTCTCTCCCAGTCCCATCAACAAAACTCACTCTAATTCAGATTCAACAGGGCAAAAAGTTCAGATGCAGTTACAAAGATTATATTTAAGCCTAAGCCATTTTACCTGGAAGTAGGGGCACTGTGAAAATCCAAAAAAAAATACGCTATCGATTATATTTAGGCAATATTATTTATGGATGTATCAGATCTAAAACAGTCAAAAGTTGAGACCTTTGGGTTGTTGGATTCAGTTAGTCTCTAAAGACAAGACGTTAATTGGAACTTGGAGAGTAAAAGATTTTTTGTTTACTTATCATGTATTCTATTGGTAAAGAAGGAGCAGTTAACACTTTAGAATAATTTCTGCCTTATGCTGAGCTGAGGTCAACAATCAAGGCGTAAGTGAGTGGCCCGGGTTTCGTTTTCGAAAGGAAAGCCAGTCTGTCCATTGATTTCTTTTCAAAGAAAACAATATGAATCTGAATTTGCAAAATTAAAGCCCCGGTGAAAGCGTTATTTAGACTTTGCGTCTTGTTTCCACACCGGGAGACAATTGATCGCAATTTGGTTTTAAAATCTGTCGTAAAAAATATTTAAGTTAGAAAACTAAAACAAAAAAAAACTGTGATTTGTTTGTCTCTTCATTTTAAAACACCACCGTAATTTAAGTTTAGTTAGTTAGTAACCTTTAGTTCAGAATATCTCATTTAGTTTTAGCGATAAGAAAATTAGGTAACGGAAGGTAAAATGAAACTCAAACATGATTGTTACTAAAAAAAATCAATTCTAGATTCTCGCTAACCTGGAAAATGTGTCTATTTCCATGTACCATTAGTTATAAAATATTGGCAAAGACTTGTGTTATTATCTAAATTTTAGTTTAGTTTTTAGATTCTATTACTGGCCTCTGTTCCCACCGTTACTGTTTCCGACACAACTAATTGGTTCCCCGATGGGATGGGCTGCAAAAAAAATTCAATAGGTTGACATTTTGCAACTTTCGACCAATAATTGAAAATCGCATTTAACGATCAAGCAGGACTTACCGTTGTTGTTTTTTCTTCGTTTATATTTTGGGATCAATTAAATCCTTTACACTCGGTTCGAAAAGTTTTAATTTGTCGCTAAAGCTTTTTGAAAATTTCTTGAAATTTTGAAAACAACACAGAAAATACGCCAAGAAACGGTAAAATGTTATGCAATTATTTTCTTGAAATCCCCAATCAGTATAACTACTGTAATTTCAAAAATGTTGGTCCGATCAAAATTAAATGCAAGAAACCTAAAGCAATGCAACCTGACTTAACAGTAACCAGTATGCTAACGACATTGTAAGTTTAACGCTTTTCTAAAGTAGACCTTTGTCTAAATGTGATTGTAATACGGTTTCATTTAAAAATTGTTTAAAAAAAACAGCAGTTGTAGAAGTATTTGTCCTGTCTCTGAGATTGTGGTCCCTTGCGATGTTTTATCACCTCAATTTATACAATTTTTCAAATTAAAGGGAATGGGTAAGAATTTTTTTTTAGAAAATTAAGAAATTGGGGAGAGAAATTAGTTTTGAGTGGAAACAAAAGCAACGGTTTATACGGAAAATTGTCCAGAAATGAAGACTTAAAAATTATGGAAAAATTGTCACACCAATTAATTTACGTACTACAAAGAAATTTACTACAACTAATCTAGTAACTACTACTAAAACTTAAGCATTAGTAAAAGTAATTTGTAAAACCGTTAGTTAATTGCTCTTTGTTATCTTCGTACTGATGATGATATATGAAACTGCGTGTAAGTCTAAAGTGCTCCAATGTGGTCATTAGTTGTGAATTGTAAAGGGTTGCGATACCTCTGACCTTCCATTCCCTTAAGTCTAGGCATAGCCCCTTAAGACACGCCCTGCCCAAGGCCGCAGTGACCCTTGATGTATCGTTCAACCTTAATTTATTACGTTATATTAAAAGAGTTTCTTCTTGAGCAATGCCCCCTTAAGTCATACAGTCCAGTGTGTACATCTTAAGAAATCATTACAACTAAAAAAACTATTGTCCTACCAAACATTTCAAAGAAATGAAATTAAAAGATTGAAAAGTATACCAAATTATGATGATTCTGTGAATAACTTCTTGCACGCTACTCAAGTACTAATTAAGCGGTGTGAATCGAGTCGAAGTTTTTGTAACGATTTCCTTTTTATTTTATTACTTCAAAATCCAAATTCTATCAACCTGATAATTAAAACTTGCCTTTAGAGAAAATCCATTTTAAATTGCTTCACTCTTCAATTTCTTGTGAATTTAATTCTTTGATGTGGTACTATTGAGAATGGACTTTCTCGGCCATTTTGTTTAAGAATGAATAATCAAGTTATCCTAACTTTTCGATAAAGAAATTAAGTACAGAGAATTGATTATTTAGAAGCCAAGCTAATCTAGGGTGACGTTTTTGGGGATTCAGCCTCGTATTATGTAGTAAATTCAGTCGGAATTTAAGCGAATTTAAACTGAAAGTGGACGACTCGTGTGCTGCTAAGACTTGAATTGAGACGTCTAATCAGCAGGTCTACGCTCGCCGTGTTTCCTTGTAAATTCCTCTGCATTCTTGATAAATTTTCGTTTGTCTTTGACGTATTCCTCGGCAATATCTGCGCGCAGTGGATGTTCAGGTTCCGGATCGTTTACCAAAGCCACTAGAGCTTGGATTACTGTAAAATCAATACGAATCAATCATGTGCTTGACAGTTGAGCTAAAAATGCTTCTTGTGTGGGTTTAAATTTAAGAAAACCTGAATATACAAATTTCTGTAAGCCAAACCTTGATCAGTTTTGGTAGCAGGTTTCCAATTTTCAGCACTGATGATGGGAAGGCAGACTTGACCCTTTTCATCGATGTTCGGGTGGTAGATTTTCGTACGAAAGTTAATTTTGGGTGGTTTGAAGGGGTACTCTGCCGGAAAATTGATTTCAATCCTAAAGGCACCTTTATTATACGGAGCGTTTTCCTAAAAAAAAAAGTAAACCAATCGTGTTAAGTTTACGCTGGAAGCGTGGAAGCTACACTTTCTTTTCACATGCGCAAATCTAACTTATCTTACGGGAACAATAAGTCCTTGCCAATACAGGATGTTGTGTTCATCAACTATGATATCTCTAAACGCTTTCATGCCAGCTGCGCGAAGCTCCACCAGTTCCTGTAAAAGATGAAACAGAAACAAGCAGGCTCACCCAAAATTCGCACTGACAAATTGACCTGTCAAAAATTAAAATATTACCTTTTGGAGTCTTCGAGTCGCCGCCATGCTGAATGACTCTTTCCAGTTAACAATCAGTCACAACAGGTGGAAAACGTCAACAGTCTAAGGTCAACAGCCCTAATTTAGATGATCAAATTGTTTAATTAATGAACAGCTACTTCGAATCGAAGATTCTTCAAAATCCTGTCCGAGATATACTCCTTGAAGTTGAAAATGTTTTCGTATCGTTTTTACTGAAATAGAACAAGTTACGTCAAGCATAAGCAATTGCAATGAGTCACTTATTCACTAATCAAAATACGCTGTTCAAATCAATATGTAATTCAGGGTCCAATACCCACCGCCACTAGTTGACGAATACGTAAGCTTACCTTGTGCAATTTGATGTGAACCTCTTAAAATGAACCACAAATCTAATTGATGATTGATCTAATTAATGGTGCGGACAATATTCGATTAGTTTCTGGAAAATTGCTTGGAATTTGAGTTTGGTTGAATCCGCAATCTTGGTTGACTAGTGTTGACGAGAGAGAGAGCAAGAAGAGAGTGGCATGGACAAAATACGCACAAACGCCGCCGATCGATATGGGACAGTGGACCGTGGTAGGCCCACGGTGACCTTGCGTAAATTCAAGGTCAATTGACCCAGATTGACCTTGAGGCAACGCTTAGGGGCCCCAGCTCATTTTCATTTTAATTAATCAGTTTAAAATTACTTTTTGTTTGGATGAAAGGGTCGGTGGGTTCTGTGGATGTGGTGGATGATAAGGAGAAGGCAATTGATTGAGATTCAGTTACCTGTCCATATGCAGATTGCTCTATGTCTCATCAGTGATAACGTGAGACATACATCAATCTGTGATAAGTTATCACTAGAAATAGAAATGCATGACAAGAAAGTTCGAAGGAATGACCTTCCTTGTTAAGCCTGTAAACTCCTTCCTGTGTCAGGAGCATAACCTTACCATTGACCGATGACATTGGTCCGATGCCATCCCTCATTCCACCCCCAGTCACAACCACAATCCTTCTGTCCGCAGTGGCCTGCAGCTCCTGGTCCAGTCCGATTTAGCATTGACATCCTCCCTTGGCTCTCGTCCATTCAGTCTGTGGCCGTTGGATCCTTTGGATCCCTATCCATTACTTCCGATTCATTAGTTTTTAGACACAGAAGCTTCGGGCTCTTCCTCTGCAACTGCCTGTCACTCATTACCTCAACTCGCTTCTCTATTTTGGTAAGTTTAGAATAATCAATTAATATGGCAATTTGTGTGAATATGAAGACTGAAGGCATTAAGTAGGTTTTCGATAGTAAATTAGTTACAATTTGATGTCTTTTTGGTATAGATTTAGTGTAAAGAAAAAGAAAGTTGGATAAACAGGCTAATCGAGTTCTTCCTTTACTTATTATAGGTGCTTATTGACAGAAAATGGAAGTGGAGGGGCCCTCGGTAGTTCCACTGGAGAGTCATCCATTGAAACGGAAAAACGGGACTCGGATAATTTATGAGAAGGTAAGCTAATCTTGACATTTGCTTTGAGTTGGCATTGATATTTCAATTGCCAACGGAATTGGATAATAAGCATTTATGTTGTGACGTTTCCTTGTATAGGAATTTCTTGTCGATTGCTTTCGTAACCCGGTTTGCAAGAAGAAGCCAAAGACTTTACCAGAGCATTTGGAAATTACATTGGATGCTCCGCGCATAAATGGAACGGATCCTTGTCCACCATATTTACCTCCGATTCCCTGGCGCCCTCCGTTTGGTGGACAGCATAGGACTAATGACACTTATGCACAGATGTATTATCGTCCTAACCAACCCAAGCCGCCGCATGGACAAGATCAGCACCGAGGAAGGGCTGGTCGTTCTTACGATGGATACGGTAGCCGAGGTGAGGAGGGCAGAGATTTTCCAAAGGGACGAAATACTTACTCCGGTCACCGACCGCAAGGCAACTATGTTCTCCAAAACAAAGGATCTTCCAACTATGGAAATTACAAAGCTCCGGATAATGAGGAGAGCCAGCCTCCTGAAGCATTGCAACCTTCCGGCTGTCTTCCACAGAACACAGGAGGAAAGTGTAATCCAGTCCAGACCGAAACCAGCTATGGAAGTGTACAAGATTTCATTCGTCAAGCAGAGCTCGACCTTCGTCCAACACAAGAGAACAGCTCACGTCACTCTCAGCAGGGGTACTATCCTGCAATTGTTGAGTTACATTTACAGGAGCCCGCTTCGTCTGAATTGGACTTTCGCCGACTCTACAATCGTGGGAATCGTAATGAATTTACCTCGGGCGGTCCGCCTGAAATGTCAAATTACAACCACAACGCCTTCGGAGCTGCCACTGCCAATCCAGCTTCGTCCAGCACTTCAGAACAAGAGCTAGCGCGTCAATTGGGTGATAATCTTCGCAGTATGCTTTCAATTGGAAATGGTACGGCAGGGAAGTCTGAAGCTTCGGCAACTAATACAGCTCCTCGAGCAGGCAGCTCTTCTACCATGGCTTCCGGGGACGACGATCAACAATGTTTTCAAAAGATTGTAAGTTGTGCTTAAAAAAATTCATGGCTGGCAAACAAAATAAATTATACGCACAGGCTTTAACGACTCTTTTGTTTAGATGGACGAGCTCGTTATGAAGGGGACCAAGAAGGTATTCGAAAGCAAGCAAACACTTGGAATGTTGTTTGGAATTTCGAGCTAGTCCTCCAGCGTATGAGATTAATTCTCCTCAATTAATTTTCTCTAAGCGTACTGTTCCCTATTATAATATTACAAATAAGGCATGCATCTGTGCTCTTGCATGCTCACGAAATACCCTTCTCGTATATTTATTATATTTTCTCGTCGAGTGAGAAATTGCTACACGAATATATCAACAGTAAGAATAAATCAACAGAATCGCAGCAAAACTTATCGCGCGGATTCATTTAATGTAAATCCGTTTCTTTGGCTCTTGCGAAATTAGTAAGAGGGAGAGATCGTCGTTTAGATTCATTTCCTGCAGCGTCTTTTCAGTCCTACCCAAGGCTTTCTCCAGTTCACCAATCTCGCTGTTCAGGTCAGCTTCCTAAGGAATATTAAGTTATAATCAGTACTAATTCTTACAAAGTTAATTGATACCAATACAAATTGATGGCTTACCCTTAGGTACCACCGTTTCTTGGACAGTCTATCTTCCAGTATTTGGTAAAGGGTGGAGCTTGGAGGTGGGGGCGTGGCATCAGGATCTCCAATGGCGTTGTCTTTCGCATTGTCGTCTTCCATCGGATTCGAAACGTTTTGTGCTGTCATTTTGTTAGCGTCGAGGTTACCACTAGTTGTCGCATTTTGCTTGCCGCTGTGGTTGTCACCGCCTTCGTCATTCTTTTCATCGTCACCTTTCTCTTGGCTTTCACCTTTTCTACGCCTTCCTTGTCTTCGAAGTTTCTTTAAAAATGAATCACATGTAAAAATATGGTATAGAAGCTAACGAAAACCTTTAAATTAAACATAAGCATTTAAAAAAATTTGCATAACTGTATTTTCTATAGTTTTCTTAAAATATTTCACTTCCGTTCTTCAAATTTTTAACAATCGTTTGTGGAAGGGGTTGTACATATTTTGAGTTTTTAAGAATTTTGTAATAATTCATTAGATTTTTCAAACAAGCAACACTCCAAGTATTAAAACGTAACTTATTTGTCATTTATAATCGGTCGCTTTCGGTTATTTTTCGTCATTATTCTTTTGCGACCGTTCGCATGTTATCCAGACTTAATTTATAATCGCTTCAAGAATCGCTTACTTGTTTTTGCTTAGTTCCAGACCCATCCTCCGCGGTTCCATTTCCTTGTGTTGCTGAATTCGGGCCCTGATTTAGCAAACTCAGCACTGAAGAATGAAGTGGCGGAAACAGCATCTGCTGAGATGGAACCAAATTTTTATTAATATACCTACTGTAAATGTCCCAAGCGATTTCATGCAGCGATGGAATCAAGTCTGCAAGATAGTGGTCTGGCGAATTTCTTTCAAGGAGCTTCAAACCAATTTTTGGCTTCCGTTTCCCAGGCTGCTTTCTTGGACGAAATTTGACCTTAGGATAGCGCTTAGCCTTCTGTAAATAAGCAGCAAAATCGCTTTTCTTGCTGTCTATACGACTAGCTAAAGTTAAAGCATTTCCTTCAACTAAAAGGGACGCTGCATAATCAGGATCGTATTCTGAGCTCTGCGTCTGCGCCGTGGACGCTGCCGTCGTCGAGAGCACGAGTAATGGGAATTTGCGCGACAATTCTTCGAGGTCAGACTCTTCTGAAAATGACCTCTGCGTATCCTCTCGTAAGAAATCGGATCCGATTTCAAGGGTATCGAGCTTCTGCAGAAGTTGGGGCTTAATTCGGAGCTTTGCGGTAATAATTGGCGTTTGCAATTCAGTGTCATCCGACACAAAGGACACCGATGACCGACACCTAACGAGATCAACATGGCGTGACTTGGAATAGAAATCTTGAATTTTTTGACGAATAATTGAAATTTTCTCGTAATTGGTGTTAATGAAGGAGAGAAAGTCAGGGGGTAGTTCAAAGGGTTGGGAGTACTCCAAAGGGTCCATGTTGTAAACGTTTTAGAATTTTTCAAAATTACAACAACAAAAAATGAAATTTTTTTTTTGGATTGAGGGTGTCTAATCTTTCGCCTACGGCGTTCCCGAAGCACTGAACGACTATTTCCTGCTTTCTGAACTTTCGCTTCAAGCGAAAACTGCAGCGTCATGATGACATTTGACAGGAAATTAACAAGTAAACATGCTTAAGAGCTGTTGCATTCATTATTTTTGCACTTATCTTGAATACGATCAAAATGGATTCATTTTTACATCTGCCAAACGCAAAGTGATGGCACATATAGGCCAAGCGCTTCATAATCAAACATCACCTAAAAGCCTGGGCAAGTACCTGGATGATACAGGTACGAATTCAGAAACGCTAACTTCAGAGCGTTTTTCTAAAACGTTTCGAACGGAAATTGGTGGCCATTTTAGACTTAAACCGAAAAATAGGATGATCTAAGTGAATTAAGAAAAGTACGTTGAAGCGATTTTGTCGATTCAACGTACATTTACAACATTGTACTTAAACCTTGTGGAAACTCACTTCTTCTGGAATTTTTGGGCTGGATGACCTTTCGTTGGCAGGAGGCAAATGTTGACGATTTGATTGACCCTGCTTCTTCTTTCGTGTCAATGGCCGCAGCGGTGGCGTTGATCGTGTCACACGAAATTCCTCGTCACCGTCAGCGGCTGACAAGGTCGTCGTTGACGTGAGACTATCCTGTCGCGTGAGGACATCGAAACTTTTCAGTTTTCTTAAATCCAGAATTAATACTCGACGAGAATTGGAAGAACAGATTTGACCTTGTGGTTCAGGGGTCAAACATCTTCGCGAAGCGTTTCCCTTCTTACGGCTAAACATTGGAGCAAGTTTATGTCAACTTTAAATTTTGGTTAATTTTGTTTTAATTTAACTTTAGAGAGTTTTGTATTCAGGTACTGTTTAAAGTAAGTTTGATACGCGTAATAGAAGGAAGCAGCGTTCTTTTATTCTTCTTCAAACTTTGATTCAAAATAATTAAGCAACTTATAATATAATATAAAGTTCGTTCGCTTTTCGGTCACTTCAAGTCAAGTCAAGTTTAATTCACAATTTTTTTTTAAACTGAACGTATTTGTTACCTGGCGTGCTTGACGCGATATCGAAAAATTGAAGGCGAAACGGGACGAGAATCAGTTTCTGTGTATTTCTTGTAATGATTTTCCGAAATCCAATCTTCATTTTGTGAGAACTTTTTTTTAAAAAAGCTCAAGTTAAAAACATTCTTCTAAAAGTTACTTAAATTATAGAAAACATCTTCCGATAGTTTTAATATCTTACTTTCGCATTTGCAGTGCTAAATGCCTGTTGATGGCAACAGCTTGTACAATTTCCATGAAATATCGTACACTTTTTATTTCGTTCATGCAGATTCAAGCTCACTCCGATACAGGGATTTAACTGTTGTAACTGCAATTAGGTAAATTCGGGTAATTAGCAAATTAGCTTAATTAGTCGAAAAAAAATATTTTGATCCATGCTGGAGATTTCGTTTTGCAGTTATTTTCACATCCATTTTTAAAAAATCCAAAATTCGGATTAAAAATCGTCTGTGTCTGCCTTCTCATCACTATATCTCGAGTTTTGTTCAGTTAAAACATGAAACAATTTACGAAAAGTAGTACGCGGCTCATAATATTTAGCGGTAATTGAATAATGATCAATTAATCATTAATTTAAATCGGTTTTTAGATTACCGTGGTTGAGATGTTATTATAATATTTGGTGCGTAACCCTCCAAGGCGTCGTTGATTCCGAGATTTTAAGGTCTTCATTTTCTCTTAAGTTATTAACGTACACTTAAACTGATTTTAAATGGTGGTCTTTGCTTACAGAAATGCAGCTCTTATAAAATTAAATAGTGTACGAAATGCATCTTGAACGACGACGGAAGTGCACACGCCGTTATTTTTCATATGATTGTTTTGTTTGGTCAATAGAAGTAAATCGTCTGCGTTGGAATCATTGAACGGAGGTTCATCATGGAGCTTAAATGATATTTACTAAATTCTTAATTTTATTTAAAAAAAAACTTCTAATATCGTCAAAATTCAGCCTT
The DNA here is from genome assembly GCA_021029175.1 of Bilobella aurantiaca. Lineage (NCBI taxonomy): Eukaryota > Metazoa > Arthropoda > Collembola > Poduromorpha > Neanuridae > Bilobella > Bilobella aurantiaca. The sequence goes on along the minus strand of VYYI01000176.1, from coordinate 21,077 downwards.
TGATGCATATGCATGACTTTCGAGTATTTTGTTATTCGTGAATATTGCTTGGCAATCACACAAAGGTGGAAAGCAGGATTTTCGAAGCACTTAATTTACGAGATCAATAACAAGAGGTCATGTTTTAATCATGTATAATTGATTTTAATTATACTCAAATTAACAAAGAAACGCCAGTCAATAATTTTGTGCCAGAGAGCAGAAATGGTACAGTCTTGCAAAAAGAAAAATGCAATCGAATAATGGAAGAAGTACAAAATGCGAAAAAAAAAATGTAATACGAAAAATACAATTTACACTCACAGTAAAACTTGAATATTAAAGTTAGAAATGGCTCTAACATTGCCATTGCCACCCGTTAATTAAAATTAACCTAAATTAAATTAAACCTAAAAAACCTACTATTTGCTGTTATTCGTATTCCGCTTTGGATTAAAAAATAACTCTAAAGATAACTCGGAATAAGTTCAAATTTTGGCGATGTTGAATCATGTCGAAAAGTGATTAAAGTAATTTAAGTTTAATTGATATTAATTACTAAGAAAAAATTATGTTAATTATTTTCATACTTATTTTACTGGCAATTCCACTTACTACTACGACGTAATTGCAAAACTACAGTTTCATTCTTCCATTCCACAGGAGGTACACATTGTGCGATGTTTCATGTTTTTATGTTTTTAAAACATAAAAAAAATTGGAAGTAAGGTTATTAGGGACTGGAGGACTAAAAGGACCCTAAATATTTTAATTTTTTAAGTTGAGTACGCCTTAAATTGCAGCAACCTGAACTAATTAGACTACTTAATTAGGCAAGAAACCTTAGGAAAGTGTGATTTATTACATGTTCCAGCTGCCCACGGACCTTACTTTCTAAGGTAAGAGTCTGAAAAGTTGCAGTCTTGCAGTTCTAAAAAAAATGTTTAGAACATGTTTTAAAAATGTAATAAATTGGGAAGCTGAAAAGCCTTATTCCAAAAAATCAGTTCAGGAACAGCTACTGAGAATGGGAATTTAACGGTGACTGACAATGTGCTTGGAATTCAGACTTACACGAAGCACTGTTTTTAATGCAATTTTTAGGTTTATAATCAAATAAAACCACACATTCCCTTTTTAACAATATGGCGACTACAAAAAAGCACGACACTGGTAGGGCTCCCCATGAAATTGGCCGCGCAGTACCCTTCTCAATTAACAATTAACTTCAAGCGGGGTGAAAGGAGTTCAAGAAATACAAAATGGCTGCCTGCGTCTCCCTATGCTAATAACACGCAGTAGTGACTTTACCAGTTGATTGTTGCTGAAATCTCCATGCTTAATTAAGCACAGCTTTATTACCTTTACTACGCTAATTGTCTAGTTGATGCTTTTACTCAAATTAAGAATGCAAAGTTGAGAGAGATGCTTTGATTGAAAATACCGAATTTTTAACACGACCTTTCGGTCAGCTGCTGAAAACTGCTGTTTTATTTTAAGCAAATTACCAGCAACTCCACGAGCAGGGTTCGTTATTTTCCGTATTTTTATTGAACGGGGAAAATGTAGAACTATTACTAGACAGGCTAGGCTCAACGGTAATAAATATTAATCACAATTTTACACGTGTAAACTGGTGAATTGATAAGTTAACGGTGCAGTAGTTGACCACCGTTGGTAAACAGTCGCCGTGGCCTGACGTCCCAATCCTGCTCAGTTTTTCTCGGGTGTGGTAAGGTGACGTTACACAAAAACTACCGATATGATAATTGATAATTAGGTAATCGTTAGTAAATTGCATATGGGCCAGAGGTTAGTGTTTATGAGGGCCAACACTGTTGGCTGTTGAGTTCACGATCACGACTCGAACCATCAGCCAGCAGTTTCGGTTGGTGATCGAACAGTTGAGTTTAGATTGACCTCTCGCCATAACTCTGAGGTCAACGCACTGTAGAGAGAGGTCAACTTTAGAGGAATCAATTAGAGTTAGTAGACGAATGAACCAAATTTGGTCAATTAATTGAAGTTGGCGCCATCCCTGCCCGTGCGTGTTACCCAAGTGCCCTGTGTCTGAGGGTGGGGAGACCTCACTTTTCTTTGTGTATAATTCTCCTATCTCTTAATTTTCCTTCCGAGTGGGAAAGAATGAATGGTAACTTTATATCGGAGCAGTTGGAATTTTTTTTTGGAATTTCAGAACCATCGCCATTTGCAATTTTCCCTAAAAAACTGTTTCCATTTCTAAAACACGATACTTGGAAGTATTTGTCAACCTAATCTTCCAATTCTGGAAGTCGATATGTGCAACTTGAAGGCTTTTCAACGTTAAAAAGACAAACAGAAGCAAATTTGTAAGGCCAGGCTCTTAATTAGCCGTTAGCATCTGATTGATTAGCTAAGGAAAGCAAGTTAAAGCAATTTTACAAAGTACTGAATCGCTGTTGGCTAAGGATCCAGAAGTTTCAGCTCCAGCGATAAAATATAAACATCAAATTATTAGTAGTCTCGTTTCTTGTAAAAATTTCGTTGACACGTTTCACGTGGGCTCTGGAACACGCCCTACCAATTTAATGTCCAATTTTCTTCAGTGCTTCCCATTTATAAGATTAAGAAGCAAAACAGCTGAAAGTTTAACAACCTAACGTGGATAAATAACTTAAAGTTTACAGGTAGCAACCTAAACTATGGCACTCGGCGGTGGAACTCGGATTTGATAACCCACCAATAAGATTGAGGACAAAATATAATGGGAGACCGGTCATCATGGAACTACAGCAGATCCTATGGGAGTGGATCTGGTGATCGCTCGCGCTATACATCGTCGTCTGGAAGTATTTCCTATACACGATCTGCGGACTATGAGAATAACCGTGGCGGTCATGGCGGCCATGACACCTCGTACACCAGAAGCAGTAGCAGCCGCTACAATCGGGACAGGGATTATCGTGGAAAAGAGGATTTTGACAGAAGCCATTATAATAGGGGCGTGAGCCGGGACTCGTATTATCATCACTCTTCTCGGGGCAGTGGAGAGGGAAGCGCTCACTGGCAACCTTATTCCAGGGACAGCGATTTAAGACAACATCATGGCCATGACTCCAGAGCTCATTACAACACCGCACAATCACAGGATAGATCTCAAACTGAATCGTCGCATTGGCCGTCTCGGAAAAGATCCGACTCACCCTCTACATATGTTAATCGTTCTCCGCCGCGCCGCTCATTGAACAGTAGCTCACATGCCCATGATAGAAAGCAAAAGAGTCCCTCCCCATCCCGATCACATGGCTTAGTTTCTCGATTGAACGATGAACCCAAGGATTCCGTTGGGTTGCAGTACTCGCCTTGGAATAAACCAGATTTTAATAATTTCCGTAATGATAGGCGACAGTCCGACGCTGTTTTCCACTCAAAGTATGGAAGTCAAGGTCAGCATCTGAGTTAGAATTTTAGAATTTCATTCTAAAGGTTCCGAGCAAGCATTACATAAATCGGGGTTTTATTTGTAGGGGTGGAGATCGACAAATTAACAAGTAGACTGAAGGAGTATGTACCGTGGCTGACATCCAGGAAAGCCTCCATTTTTGATTACCGAAGGGACAAGGAACTGAAAGAGGAAGTTGATGATATCGACTGGTGTCTGGATGTGATACAGGATATAAAATCCAATGAGTTAGACTCTTACGACCTGAAATTATGTTTTACTTCTACTATTCATCCTTTATAAAATAATAATTTCTGTTGCAGAAATGTTGGGATGCAAACGATAAAACGAGCTCAAAATATGGTGATGGGACTTATTTCGAAGGGCCCCGTTACCTCAACCACTGTGAGTGAAATAATCTGGCTAACTTTTTGGGTATCTTGGATTAATTTGTAAAGTTATCTCAGGTAACCATATTGGTAACCGAGGAACCGAAACCTTCCGATGGAATTTGTCGTGATGACATTTACTCAGCGCGGAGCCCTTCTCCTCCAAGTATCCAAGATGGGGTCCAGTTTACTCGCCGAAGTGACAATCTGGACGTAAATCCAAGGGTCATACCGACTGATCGAGACGTCTTTCCGACGCTAACCTCTACAATTTTCCCACCGACTTGTTTTCAAGAGAAATTTATTTCACAACATGTTGAACCGGCATCCATGTCTCCTGTCAATTCACTAGTAACTCAGTTTGCTGCAAGCACCCGAGTTGATTCCGGACATAACTTATACGTATCCAATCAAACGGTTCCCTTTCTAAGTAAATCCCTAAGTGAGGCTCAAGAGAAGGCACAACCTCCTTTAGATGAAAAAATTTATGACTATGATCACGGACAGCATGATCAGAAGACTTTAGATGAAGACTTATTTGAACGTAGACAGCCCCAAAGTCAGTCAAACTTTGTCAAGAAAAAGGTTACCTTGAATCGTGATTCAGATGCTGAAACTTTAGCCAGGATCGCTGCGGAAGACAGGCGGAGGTTGAAAGATTGGGAAGAAAGTAGTGACGAAGATGAAGAAGTAATAAACAGAAGATGGACTAATGACCTCAAAGATGAAGACTTGCGATTTTATAATTCTGACTCTACTTCAAAAGGATCCAGACCGGAAAGATTTACAGAAGGAATACAAAGTCCAGAGCCAATGGACAAAGTCTCCAATACTTTTGACACATCGGCTGACAAATTAAATTCAAATGCGTCAAATTTACCACGTCCTTCTGCACCTCTCTCACCATCAAAGCCTACGGTTCCTCAACAATCTTTCGCCACACTTCCGCAGGGTCAGATTCCAATCCAGGCTCAACCCTCCCTTCCACTTCATTTGATGAATATGAATAATCCTCTTTTCAATCCTTTTCTGAACCAACTACTCATGCGCTTTCCGTCGATGGCAGCAACACCCTCACCCGCTACAGGATTACTTCCTCTTCCAAACACAAACATTCAAAACCCAAACTTGTCATTGAGGTACCCAGGGCAAAATTTAAGTTCTGGATTACATCAACCTACTGCAGCGGACGTTGCAGCTGCAAAAGAGGCGCTTGATAAACAGAAACAGGCTGAGGAGGAGATTATGATGGCGAGAATCAAGGCCAGAGCCGCTGAAAGTTTTAGCAACCGTGGAAACAATTCGAGACCTGGATTTCCAAGTGCCGCGAACCAAGGCCCCGGTTATGGAAATTCGCTGGCTTCCCAGATTTCAGGAATATCATCGCAACTTCAAACTAATCAAGCACAACCATCTATGGGACCCCCCACGCGAGTTTTGGATCCGAGACTGAAGCCTCGTCAACCACGAGATTTTCCAAAAGAACCTCGCATTGCTAACGCTAGAAACGAACAACCAGAACCGGTTCCTGATCCCGAGCCGACTATTTCCGAATCGCAAACTCCTAAAGAACCAATCGTTCCTGTACCAGCAGTCCTGTCAGAAGCAACAGATCACTATTCAGAGCATAGTGATTCGGATACTGATCTTCGTATCGATTTATCAGCGAGATTAAGCGTAAGTTTAGTTTTGTGGTGATTTCACAATTTTTTTTTCCTGACTTGTATTTATGTGTATATTTATTTGTCTTCAGGAAAACGAAAATAGTGATCGTGAGGGGAGCCCGACAAGAAAAAACTCAAGTGCTTCAGCGCTTGTGGAGAATTCCAATTCACTGCCATCTTCATCAACACAGAGTAGTCCAGAAGCGGCAGCAAAACCAACCTTGCCAGCAGTAGCTGACGAACTTATTAAGACACTTTTGTTCAAATCTCTAAGCGAGGAAGAGGCCGCTGTACTGAATTCAAGTGAAGACTATTTGGCCAGCACTTTGGCAAGACTCAAGGAGGAACTCAGCGCCAAGGTGAAGGAGCGAGAGCGAACAAGACAATTGAGTGGGGACCATATGGAATCGTTGGTGTCTAGTACGACTTTGCCAGGGGCAACGACTACGGATTTCAAAGATGAAGAGGCTGAACAATCTGATGATAATTCAAGGTCGCGTAGAGTTACTCGAAGCAGCAGTAAAAAGGCACCTGCGAAGCGAAGGTCTTCTCTCGAAAGACTCCATGATGCGCTCAGGGAAATGAACTTCGATTCAATGCTGCCATTAGGAAGACGGCGAAATTTGGTAAGTTCAACAAATATCGTATTTGATTTCTTTACAGTAAAAGCAGTTAAGTTAAGTTCTGCAATCTGCTAACGGCAATTTTTTCCAATTTAATATCCCATTTATTCAAGTTTATATGAGACTGCTGTACGAGAAAAGAGAATTAGAAAGTTCAGCTTCTTCTATACTGATTTCATTCATCTTAGTATTAGGTATAAGCTTGCAAAAAAAAAAAAAAAGAAATAGGCTGCACTAATATTATTTCATAATAATTATTCATCTAGCATGATTACTCACACATTCCGCAGCTGCATCATTTCGCATCACATAATCTAAAGTGAACGAATTAATAGAAATTACAAGAAAACTTGCGCTTCGTTTGCTATGCATAAAGTTAAAAAATCCTGTGTAAAAGGAGGTGCATGCAACGTTATGATGATGTCACTTGTGACGGGAAACAAATGAAGGAAAATAGCTGAAGCGCAAGCGTTTTTGTATCAAACATTGCAAACAATTTTACACATTATTTCATTAAATTTGTTTCGTTGTCATGGCAGACCAAATTGTCCAATGAGCAAGAGCAAACAACCGACTCGGTTGACCAAGAGAAGAACCCAGAGACAACTGCTAAGGTTCCTGTTCCAAAGTTATCTCCCGCTGTGATCCTAAACAGTTCTAAGTCAAAAGATACGATTTTGTCACCGAACAAAACCGCTATCGAAAGTCCCGAAATGCCGGTGACGGCCACTAGACAAAAACGTAAATACACTCGAAAGAAAGGAAGAGCCCGAAGAAATGTGTCCGAAAAGGAAATAGTCTCAATGCAAGACGAAGATTCCGGACGAGAGTCTCCGTCGCCGGCGAAGAAAATTAAGTCTGAGGTTGATAACGAAGAATTCGTCGTAGAACCGGGCGATATCGCTATCAATGCAGCAATCGAAATTAACGTCGAGCCCAATTCAGTTGTTACCGAGACTAAGAAAGACGACGATGTAAAAACAACCGGCGAAGATCAAAACGTAGAAAATGCTGCCAACGCTGAGGTTGCTGATGTCAAGGATTATGACTTGGATCTCATGGATTTGGCCAAAGATCTTGCAACCAACCCAACTGACTTTGGCCTTCCAGAAGATGACAATTTGATGTACAAACCAGAAGATTTTCACATTACTCTGAGCGATGAAGACTTGCCTAGTTTTAAGGCCGAAGATTTAGATCTTTGTGCAGACGATTTTGTAATCGACGACGTTGGATTGCAAATTAATAACGTAGAACTTAAAATTTCAACTATACAATCAAACGATGTGAAAGATGTCTCCAAGCAGAGTATTGTTGATACAAATACCAATACATCGGCGGTAGCGGCGCAGGGTACAGCGGCGCAACGCCGCGGAAGAAAGAAGAAATCAAGAGGCATTACAGAAGAATTCCCTTGTCCCATCGCCAATTGTCAATTTCTCGGAACATTGAGGCGAACCGTTGATCACTACGTCAATGACCATCCTGGTGTAACCATCCCGCAAGCATGTCTCACTGAGCGTGCTAACAAACGCCTCCAAGAGGTAAATAAGTCTGAAAGTCCTCAATTGATGGAAGTTGAATTTGGCCCACGTGATGTCATTCGATGCATCTTCTGTAACATCATACTCTCGAGCATTGTCATGTACTGCCAGCATCTTACGGGTCATACCGGAGAGTTTCGATTCAAGTGTTCGAAATGTAACCTCAAGTTTTTTACGAAGCAATTAGCCCTGGTTCATTGTAGGGCACATAAAAAGGACAACCTTGAATTGGACGACTGCTTTGTTGAAACAAAGCTGGCTATTGAAGAAGGAGAAAATGAATTTTACGGTTACATATGTCGCGAGTGTAATTACTTTCAAATTAACTCGGAAGGGATTCGAGAGCATCTAGACTTGACCAAACACTGCGAGACCGATGTGGCTTGTATCAAGTTTAAGGGCATGGCCAAGGTCAAGAAGCCTAAAGAAATAGGAGCTGTGGTCTCAGAGGCCAATATTAAGTTCGGTCGCCGCCGCAGTTCGCCGTGTAAGGATCCGCCAGTTCTGAAGGAAGAGAAGCCTATAATCCTCCTTCAACAGCCACCGCCATCGCCACCCGAGGTGCCGAAATCCGTGTTCCTCCTTCCTGAGTCGACTCATATTCCTGAGTTACCTACTATAGTATCGTCGGGTGCGAGTCGTTATGCATGTGCTAAACGTCCTAGAATTCAACGTTTATTGCAGCGATACGCACTTGACGACGAAGTATCTCCTACAGATAATTCAGAAAATGATTCTGCTACAGGTCATTTCGAAACGGAAGAGCAAATTGAGAGTGGCTCACTGAGTACTCTGCAATGGTTGGTAGACACAGTTTCTTGCGAACTGGAAATGGAAGATGACATTCAGAATTTGGCGGATGTTATTCGGGACAGCGAAGAGGCTTTCTGTGGCGTACCAATCGATTTGGATGGATCTCTGTCCTTGAGAAGTATTTCTGACGAGTCACCGTCTGTCGATTCGTCGTCCATGAGCGAAGATGGAGAAGACGAAGAGCCGAACGATTACTATTTGGACGAGGTTACCGACTCCGAATCTGATGGGGAGACAGTTGATACTCAAAGGAATGTCACGGTCGAGGTGGATACCGCGGGGCAGTCTTCAGTTATGACTGATCATGAGCACCACGGTGTTGATGAAATTACCAGCCCCATATCTGTAACCTGTAAATTGCCCACTCCGTCTCCTGGTGCCCTCTACATTAGTTCACCGCCAACTAACCCGCCATCGGTGCTTCAGCAAGGGCAAGACGAAGCTGATATGATTATTGACCTTGAAGGTAAGATATAATGGGGTTTTTGGATTCAAATTAAAAATAATTAACGCAAGTCGTATTAATCTTGATATTTCAGGATCTGATTTGTATCGGTGTGGAAATTCGGGATGTGGATTTTCAAGTCCTAACGTTCAGCTTTTCAAGATACATAATCCGGCTTGCAGATCTCTGGAACCTGGGCGAGGATACGCTTGTGCTCATTGTCCAAGGCGTTTAAAAACACTGCCCGCGTTCTACGAGCATATTAATGGTCATGGTAAAGCTCATCTCTGGTGTGCTATTTGTTCTTTCAAAGGACGCAATGCCTCGGAAATGAAGAGGCATTTCAAGGTAAGCTTACGCTTAACCTATATCTACCAAAAAGTAATTGTCTATCTAACTGAAATGAACTAACGAGACACATGACCTCTGCAGGTTCAACACAAATGTTACGGTTGGAAAGGTGAATCCTGTAAATTGCCACCATCCTGTGATTCAATTTGGTTTCCGAAGGAAATTTACGACAAGAGAATTGAACTTCAACTGATTCAGAAGAATCCACTTCTTTATGTTCCGCAAATTCAGTTCCTTCCGAATGAGATAGATGATATTCCGAAGTCTTGTATATTGCTGTAAGAAAAAAAAAACGCAGGAAACTAATAATTACACATGATTAAGTCTCATTATCTCAATGATTCAGATCGGAAGTCCATTGTGCTCTCTGCGCCTATTCTACTAAAGTGCGAGTTAACATGATCCGTCACTTGAATCTCCACAAACGTGCTGAAGAAAATGACTCGACAAGTGTTCCTGTTGATGCTCCAGTAAATCCAGTTCCATGGCTCGAAAGGAAAGAACTCATGTTTGACAAAATGACCAATTGGGCAGGCAGTACCCACAACAAAAAGTCGTAAGTTCAAGTTCATGATTAGTAGACAACGTCTTAAAAACTATTATTATTATTATTTGATGTTGGGCTAGGGAGTTGGCTGCAAGTGTGAAAGGGAAATTCCCTCAGTTCGTAGCTGAACAATTTAGATACGTTTGCAGTGTCACGAGCTGCGGTCAAATCACAGTTGACGACTCTATGCTCAAGGCACATATGCGAGCTCTTCATTCAGAATTCGACCATTACCAGTGTCCTCATTGTCAGTTGGCGGAGACCACGAGTAATTTCTTTTAAAAAAAAATTAATTATATAGATAAGTAGTCAAATTTATAAAGAAAAATAACATTTTTCTAGAACTTAACTCTCAGTATACCGTACCAATTGAGAAATTGGGAACTCATCTCAAACTGCACGGACCCAAGCTGCTAAAATGTGGACATTGTGACTTCATGAGCATCTACACAAAGTTTATGGAAAAGCATGTCCTCGAGAAGCATTCTGAACTGAAACCTAGTCATTTTGTAATTCGTAATTTGGACGAGAATGGAAAGGAAATTCCAGGGAAATCAAAGTAAATGGACTACTGAACCGTTAATTAATTTAATGGTATTAAAGAAAATTTGATTTGCTTAATTTTACCAACGTAATTGTTTCCTAGATATGGTGGGTCAGAAGAGGGAAGTATCAGTAAGACTACTTTGGCTCGTTGGAGATGCGAATCTTGCAAAATGGGACTGTCAAGTTGGGAACGGGCTAAAAGCCACATTCAGTCTGTTCATAACAGCAAGTCTCAATTTATGTGTGACTCTTGTCAGTTCCATACTGACAGTATGTTCCAGCTAGCGAAGCACATCACTTCAAAGTCTTGTGTTAGGGCGGCTCAAGGCTCTCCGAAGGCCATGGTCTACTTTTCTCAGTAAGAGTCTTTTATTTATCTTAACGTTAGTTTCTGAGGATTTTAATATTGAGTTAAAATTAGGAGTGAATTGGCTGAAGAAAATATTCGATATCCAATTTGGCGTCGTGTAAATTCGAGAGAACATCTTCGAGGAATCTACTACTTACACGAAAATGAACTCCGCGCTGAATCTGACCTTGCACCAGTTCCTTCAAAGACACCATCGTCTGGCAAAGTGATCGCCACTCCGTCTTCTAAGATATTGACGGGCCCGCCGCCTGCTAAAGTGCCCGCAATCATGTCCGTTGCTAAATCGTCTGCCAAAGTGAAGTTACCGCCTGCTAGGCGCAAGCAGGCCCTACCACCTGTGAACAAAGACCCATCAGCCTATATCTGCTGCCAGTGTGCTACATACAAAACTAGAACTGCCGAAGCTATGAAGACGCATTTGCGTCAACACTTAAATTATCATCGGTAATTTTTTTAAGTTTAAATTTATTTATGTTTATTTTAATTTTATTTGTGTTATTAACAGGTATACCTGTAAAATATGCGGAAATCGATCCTGGACAATGAGTTCATTCAAACTTCATGTCGAGGCGGATCATGGCGAACCCTTCAATCCCAACAGGCATCTTCAGACCGAGCCTCGTAACCCAACAATTGAGAAACAGGTAACGTTTAAAAAAAAAACAATAAGATATGTCTTGATTTCATTGAAGCATTGCATTTTTTAAAAATTAGCTGGAGGTATGGATGACACTCTGTATGCAAGATCCACTTGCGCCGAATGCAGACGAAGTAATTTTTCTACCGAGTCCAGACCCGGTTCCAAAATCTCCAGCTGAGAGTAACAAATTTTGTGAAGAAATTTTCATTCTGGACTAAGGGTGACCAATTCATAGCTGTATTCAAATGCTTAAGCTGTTACGGAAGTTGCGTATCGTATCGTAACAAAATTGAAGAATCAGAAGCATCACACTTATTTATAATTTTGTATGGCTCCTCTAATTAGGTTAACTGAGCGCAATGTTTTAGAACGAATTTAGTAATTGCGATGAGGCAATGGAAATAACTATGCGAGAAACGAATAATTAAATAATTTGTTAGCGATCAACTTAGGAAATATAAGGGTTTTACGCCAATTAGATTACTATTCGTCTTAAAAACTTGATAAGAAACATGAAACTTTCTACTCTCTTATTTATTAAATACCTCCATCTGACCAACTATTTAGAACTTACTTCTTTTTTAAGGTTAATTTGTATTATAATATTTAGCCGACTATTATTGTTATTATTATTATACTTCAGTATTCATTCATTTCTACCTATGATATACCTTCACCATACCTGTAGTACGACGACCCAATCATTTGTCGAAGAGAGTAAATAACAAAGCCAAATAATGGCTAAAAGATTTTCTCTGTTCTTATTTTTGGGGCTACGAACAAATCGATTTTTTATACTTGGTTCGATTTCATACAGTGATCGTGAGGAGACTGGTGGTATTTCCAAACGCCGAAGTCGAGAACTTACTCGTTACTAGACTGAAAATTGAACATAAAAATCTAAGAGTTTTGTAATTTGCAAACTTTGATATTTTCAAATCCAATACAATTTTCAAGAATAAATTAATTTTTTTAACGCATATCACTTGCTCGATGCTCACAAAATTTAGTTGTGTTGTTAGGAATTGATGCTAAAATTGTCAAATTTTTTTTATTCTTTGGATGTTAGTTTAAAAAGTTAGATCGCCCTTCTCTGCTTTTGTTGCATGTTCGAGTTCAAGCTGAAAATCAGAATTGGAATGCCAGACGAAAAAAAAATATTTATTAAAAAAAAGAATGGTGTTACAGTAGTTTACGAGCGACAAGAAACCTCACAGCTATTCAGAATTCAGTATAAAGGAAGAGAAAAAATATTTGAGAATTAATTTAATGTTAACTACTTAATTAATTAGCTTAATCGTTTCCACCCTTCGAGCTCTCATCTGAATCTGAAATGAATTCTTTGCTCTTGAACCCCTCGCCTTTTCCAGGAGATTCTTTCTTCCGAGATTTACTGGGTTTCGAGCTACTTTCACCTTTTGGTTTCTGTAAGCAAAAATACACGATCACAATAAAACAAAACAAGTAAGTAAAGTAAGCAATAAACTTGCTTCTTTCTTCTAATTTCTATTTTAAGCTAAATAACGCAATTTTAATTTACCTTAGATGCAGGAGCTTCTCGTTTCTTTTTCTCGGTTTTGTCTTTACTTCGAGAGGGCTTTTCCTTGGAGGCACTTTTGCCTTCTTTGTCCTTGCCTTTCTTCGATGAAGTCTCCTTCTTTTTTCCCTTTGACCCTTTGTCCTTTTTCTTCCTACCACCCTCTTCACTCTCGCTTCCACCCGCATCTGAGCCACCACCACTCGAACCACTTGAAGCACCAGAGTCCGATCTAAGTAAAAAAAATAATATGTAAATCGTTTGTGATTTGAGTTGACTTATTTGAATAATTAAGAAATTACTCTTCAGAGACGTCTGATACTTTGGCGACATCCGGGTTATAGTCTTCGTCTTCCGAACTCTCACTGTCTCCTTCCTCGTCACTTCGCTCACGCGCTTCGGCCTGTACACGAGCCAAATAGGCATCAGGCTCGCCCTTCCCTTCATATTTCCTCCCGTCGTAATCCTTAAAAGTAATTTTCAAAATCATTAGATCAAATTAGGTCAAGCAAATCATTGAATATTTCTGGAAATTAGTCCGTACAATCTTTTCGGGGTTGGCTTTGACTCGGATTCCTTTCGAATTGATGAACTCATGGAGCTTGGGGTACTCTTCCTTTAAAATACTGACAAAACTGTGGACCACGCCTGACTTCAACTCAATTTCAAAATCAAAGGATCTGAAAAGTAAAAAACAAGGTTTTAAGATCCTGAAACAAATAGATTCGGCGAAAAAGAAATTACTTTGTGCCACCGCCACTGCGCACGAAGTTAACAGCAGCAACTTCCTCCATACGAATGTGGATTGGTGGTTTATGTACAAACATGAAACCGCGATCTAATGGATACAGATAACCAGCAGCTGCTTTGTAGGAACAACTCACTGCCGGCTGCTTGGTAGTTCTGCAATAATTAAAAAAAATACACGTAAGTGGAACAAAAATTTTAAATATAACGAAAAAAAAAATTACGATTGAAACTTTCCAGGACCCGTGAGCTTCCGATCAACCAACACCTTCATGATTTTGCTCACAACTTGATAGTGTGGGTCCACTGAGCTCCTTTTCCAATTTACCGCCGTATTTAGTCTGCAACTCTTTCCTGCAAGAAGCAAGATACATCAAAGTTAATTCGAATTCTTCTTTCAAGCACTCTAACATCATCCGAACATCATGTTATTACAAATAGATTTGATTCAAAATAAAAATTCTATAAAAAAAATGCTTACTCTGAAAACGGGAGTTCGATTGTACAGTCTTCATCAACCGGAAAGAGAAAGACCAAGTAGTGGTAACGAGTCTGTCCTTGTTTGATCGGTGGATCCAAGCTGATAACAAAGTACATTTGACGTCCATCGTTGTGTGGAAGGAGGAAGAGACGGAGCGTGGTTGCCATTGGAATCTTGTAGTCAAAGGTCTTGCCATGCAACTGGAAGAACGATTGATAAACTTTGATGTCATATCGGCCTCTGCAAACCAAGAATCAAAGTTTAAAAAAAAACTACAATGTTATACTATACCCTCATATCCATCCATATCAATACGAAGCGGGATTTGTTACCTGGGCGTGAGGCAGTGTATTTCCCTGAAGATAGCGATGGCGTCTCCAACAGCGCCAATAACGTCGGCTTTGCTCAACACTTGATCCTTGAAGGCATCCACCGGCTCAGTATCACCTGCGTTTTCGCTTGACGGCATGTGGAAGCGCAGCTCCATCAAACTCGTGTCACGCGCATCGTCAGTCTACGCAAACACAAGTCATTTAAACGTAAGTTGAAAAAAACACTAAACATTTAAGACTACTTCTAAGATGAAGCAGATCGTGTTACCTGGTGAAACTCGAGAGTTACTTCGTTCTTGCCAGTTGTGCACTGTGACACGTAGCTAAGAGGTACATCGAATCCGTGGGCATTGCCCACTTCGAAGCTTAGAACAGATCCCTTGAACTTGGCAGTGCCCCAGTTCCAACCCTTGAGACAGACTTCCATGTCCACAAGGTTTTTGTTAAATCGCTGAGACACCGTCTTGGCCACTTTGTCCTTGTCGGCTTCCTTGAAGCCAGCAAAACGGTAGATGACGCCTGCATTGGTAAATAAACGGACGGCATAATTACTTCCATGACGCATCCAGTTGACCAAGTCGATGTCACTGTCACTAATTGACATCACTTTCCCCGACTTGGGCTTGAAGTGGATCTGCGTCTCGGTAATTTTGAGGCGCCCCGGAAGCTGCAATACCAATTAGGAGAATTTTAATACACCATTGTTATTATAAACCTAACACTTAATTAGAATCGTAAAACTTAGGTATACTTCATTAGCAATTTTTAATTGACATATTAGTTTACAAACAGAATTATCCAAACTAACGGCTAAAGAACTTATTGAAATCAACGTTTCCCAACGTGGGTTTAGTGTCATCGTATATCTTACCATGCTTCCCTTGTGCTCCATGGAAATGTCCGTGAAGTCAACATCTGACATTTTGATGGTCAATTAACTAATTAATTAACACCTGTAAACAAATCAATCGAGAAGAAGAATTCACGTACTGAACGACGAAGAAAGGAATCGAAGTCAAAGCGCGGGTCGGCAATTTGTTCTTTCAAAGGAAACGAATATGAATGACCCTATTCCACAGACCCATGATTTCGTCAATTGTCTTTATGGCTTTCCTCTTCTTTTTGAAATTAATTAACGTTTAATTAATTCAAAAATTCACATTTTTTAAATAATTTCATCTATTAAACATATTGCATTTGCAAAGTGATGACAAGTTAAAAAACATAGTGTAAATGAATCTTACAAATTTGCTTTATATTTTATTCAAAAACTACATTTTCTTATCATTCGGTCGAATGGGGTAACCTACGTCACAACATAAATCGCTCAGTTCGCGCTAATTTTTAAGGAAAAGTAGCGTTTTTCCTTGTAATAAAAAAAGGGTAGAAATTGTTGTATGAAATACGTTAAAATTTCGAGATGGCGGAAATTGGAAGCTGATTTTTTTTTGTTTTCGTGACAACATGCAAGCAGAGAGACAATAATTTTTGTTTTAAAAAAGCTGCATTTGAAATTTTGCATTTCCTTTAGTTTTGCAAATAGAAAATGGTGTAAAAATTGTGTAAAAGTTATCATTTCTGGGCATGCGCTGCTGCTGGGTCGAAACCGGTGAATCAAGCAGGGACGGAAGCTTTGACTTCCAAACTGATGCCGGCCCTCGACGCCATTCATGAACCACGGAGACGCTGGAAGCAATTCAGAACGCTGGGACAGCGTCAACGGGAACTTTACGGAAGACGTTTCAGCGCAACTTATTCTTGGTAGCATGTACGTCCAGTAACCTCCTCCGAGCGATCCATGAGACGCTCGAACCGGAAGTGAAAGTTTTTCCTTACCTCCTTACTCCTAACTTGAGATACCGGAACCTGCAGAAATAAATCTAAAACTTGAAAATTAACTTTAATAAGATGAATTAATTACAAAACTAGTATGCTAATTGGAAATTGCAGATTCATAAGGGACCGAATTGACTTGGACTCGGCTTGGACACAGCTACTTTTACTTTTCATTGGATTCTTATCGGTTCTCTGCGTTTCCTAGTAAGTGCAAATGTTGACAATGCTGGAGAAAGTGCGAAGTGAAAGTTAGCGTTAGGCGGAACATCCGGCTTTCCCTGCCCTCTCTACTTTGTTTTAAAAATGAAATTCTAACTTTTTTTTTGTTCTAAATCAGCGTCCTTTCCATCTTTTGCCTGATTTCCTGTCACCATGCCTGTCGAGATCCATATACGTACGTCGTTCCGGAGTTCATTAGCACCGCCTACCAATTCTCCTCTGACGACGACTCCCTTGACGAAGAGGAAGTGGAAGTCCTGGCTCGCTATGAAGACTTCATTCGTAAGGGCTCTTTTTTTTAATTTTGTTCTAAAAAATACCCATACTTCGTTTTAAAATTTTGTTCTAAAAAATACCTTTACTTCGTTTTAAAATTGTAATCTTTTAATTTTTACAGAGAAAGCCCAATTTCGAAACGGAAAACTTTACAAACCCGAGAAGAAGGCGTCCAGGGTGTCGGGGTCAAAGCCCTAAGATAAAAAGCACCCTTAACTTCGACCCTCAAGGGCATGTCCTTGTGAAAGCGTGTACGGAATTTCTACCCTTGCGTCCCTTCAAGGTCGTATGAACAGTGAATTGCGCCTTTATTAATACGCTAAATGCTTGAGGCACTTCTTGTTTCCTAATTTTTGAAAATGTCTGCTACAAGGATAATAAAAAAAAATTAGCATCTACAACTTAACTTTAAACGAACACATTTGCCCTGAACTAAAACTACTGGAAAACTAATTAATTAATTACATTTGAGTAAGTACAACTCAGAAGTGCTCAATAAATATGTCAGTATATAATAAATAACACTTCACAGTCAAAGGCTTCTAAGCAACAAGATCCTGCTGCAAAGCGTCGTCCTCACCGAGCTGTAGCACTAGAATATGGACGGAAGGGTGTGTAGTTGAGGTATATAAAGACTCGTGCTCTCAGATCGAATATAAGTTCAATTATAATCTTAATGATATAATTATAAATATAATTATAATTAAAAGGCAAAGGTCACAGGTCTTGGCTTGCCTACCAAGCCGAGACAACTTTGCTGAGAAGACATCCTAGCGTGAGGCTAAGCATTTGAAGAGAGCTGCGCGTCCAAGACTGGTGATTTTTAAGGGCTTCAGGGTCACCTGGAATTAAACAATTGAACAATTAGAATCCCGATATTTTAAACAATTGAAATTCGAAACACTTGAATTTTAAATATAGTAAATATGGATTTTCCATATGATTTACTAGGTAAATAATAACATATGTAATCTTACCTAAAATAATTTCTTGCGGGGGAGACATTTTTCCGTCTCCACCAGGAGACACGGCAAGGACACGGACAACGTATTTCTTTGCTGGAAGCAGTCCAGTCACTTCCTGCTCCAGCGATCGATCCACAAAGTTCACAAAAGTGTCATTAGCTGTCGACATGTCTTGATCCGCATCCCAAATTCGAACCTAAAATTACACAATTAGTTCAGTTTAAAAAATCGCTTCAAATCAAATATTAGTTTGCTTACTTTGAATCCAGATAACGCCTCTTCTTCGGTAGTAGTGGCCAAGTACCTCCAAGTGACCTTGATTGTCGAAGGGTTAACTAATGAAACCCTAACGTTGATTGGTGGTTTCTGGGGTGCTTTACGTAGGGTACGCTCTGCAAAATAGCGCGAATGGGTTAGCATTTCATTGAAATCGCTTAAAATTTTCAAAGACATACCGAATTGCGGTTCACTCGCTGGGCCAGGGCCGGCAGCATTATACGCCATGACTTGAACATAGTAGTAAGTGTTTGGCAGGAGGCCAACGATCAGTGCTTGCGGTTTGGTTGAGCGGCTCAAGTAGTTCAGTGCCTCGGGATCATACAAATTGGTCTCAATTTTAGGCCAATAGCGAAGCTGGTACACCGAAAGTTAAGTTAAGTCACTTAATTGCAATTATTTTTGTAAATTGTGGCGAATCTTACTCGGTAACCAATAAGCTTGCCGCGCATCTTCTCTCTGGATTCGTCAACTGGAGTCCAGTTGACAATAATGGCAGTGGAATTGAAGGGGTACGGTGTGATGAGGGACGGCGCAACTTGCGGCATGTCTTCGGCACTATAAATGACAACTGGAGGAGATTCGGGGCCGCATCCACGCATATCGTTTGGAATGCATTCGTCATTCCAGGCCTAAAAAATTGTCCAGCTTTAAGTTGATTTTTCTGGACAAATCTACAAACATAATCTTAAAAAAACTGGAATTTTAAAAATTCTACCTGCACTTTGACATCATACTGCGTAAAGTAGTGTGTAGACGGGATATTCACAACATGCGTCCCAACGTTTCCCCACTTTTTCAGCGTAGCCGTTTGATATGGCTCTTCGGAATACTCCTTGTGTAGCCGCCAAAATACCTTGTAGAAAATTCCAGGAGCGTTGTGATCCCTTGGATGCAGTGGCTATTTTGTTGATATAAATTTTTTAGTTAAAAAAATGAGAAAACGTTTCATGGAAATTTCTTCTTACATCCCAAAGAATTGTCAGCGTTCCAGTTTTTCCGCCACCGCCGCGGATATTCTTTGGGTACGCAGAAGGCCTATCCGGCGGCGTACGAACTTGCGGCGACGGTGCCGACGGCGTTCCGTAACCAAACTTATTTGCAGCGACAACCCGAAACTCGTACGATGACCACGGAGAGAGGACAGTTATGAATTTTTCCTTTCGACTGTTTTCCCGAACTCGTATGTCCACACTTACGTGGTCAGGTTCAATATCTTAAAAATAGGTTGTTAAATGTTTATATTTAAAAAAAGAAGTTGTTCTAGTGTATAAATTAAAAAAAAGTACTTTCAGCCAAAATCCTCCAAGTCGTATCCCACTGCGTCTTCCCCTGAATCGTATAGACGTAGGCTTGGGCTCCATTCATGGCTCCATCGGTCCACCGAATTATAGCACTTCGAGAACCTAATATTTCCGATATTACGCCACCGACTGAATCAGAAAATTACAAAAAATTTTTTTTAGCAATTTCAAATTTTTAAAATTAGGAAACATGTTTCTTGTTCCATTTTTCAAATACCTGGTCCTGGAGGCCCTGTAATGTGCACATGTGTCACAGCCTTCAAATTTCCGACCCAAGTATTGACTTCACATTCGTAGTCACCCCTGTCAGCCAGCGTCACATTGTCAATTTCAACGTATCCCTCACGCGGATCAATCCGAATACGATGCGTCATGTCGTCCAAGCGTACGCCGTTCAACTTCCAGACGTAAGCAATGTCCAGCGATGGATCCGCGACGGCACGACATCGAAGAAACAGTTGTGAGCCAATTGTGTAATTTTCGTGTTGTGCCGGAAGTTCTACAAGTTCCGGTCCGCGCAAAACGGAGAGCCTTCCAGAACTTTCGTCAGCCCCAAGGATATTCCTCGCACTGCAGGTGTAAATGCCTTGGTCATTAATCGTTACCGGGTTAATTAGCAAGTTTCCATTAGGATAGAAACGTCGGTTTCCGCCTGCGCCAATTTTGAGCCCATCTTTGAACCAAGTGAATTCTGGGCGGGGTGCGGCTTCCGGTGAGCACTTGATTGTAACGTTTCCACCTTGCGCCCCCAGGATCTCAGAGGCAAGCGGACGTTTCTTGAAATTTGGACGAATTGCTGAAAATATTGGCCAAATTTAATAAATTACAGATTTATTAAATTACGCTGTTTATGCCATGCCGGAAGGAAGGCGGATATAATGGGAAAACGAAAATCTTGAAAAAGTTTCAGATTTTGAGATATTTGTCTTGTGACATTACTTAGAACTCGTAGCTGTCCAGTAGAAAATTTCGCAGTAAGGGAATTGTTGGCCCTGCATTGGTACATTCCTGCATCTGCGTCAGCATCCAGGGCATAAATCGACAGAACATTGTCTCGCATTGCGTATCTTGGTCCAAATTCGTGGAATATTCCCTCCGGTGTCAACAGGCGGCCATTTTTATACCACTGGTAAGAAACGTCCGGAATTCCAAAGGCTTCGCAAGTCCACGTTAAGTTGTCTCCCTTGTCCATGTGGCGGTCCCCAAGCGCCACCGTGAAACTTGGAGCGGCTGAAACGTAGGACATAAGTCAAATGATCACGGTTTAGAGGAACCACATGAAACGGTTTTTAAATATTTTGAAATTAACCTTGGATGCTTAAAGTAACGCTATCTTCAGTAGAAAGACGGTTGTTGGCTGCATGACAAATGTATTCTCCTTGATCATCAACTTTGACCTTTGGGATCGTCAGCACTCGATTGTAATTGGACAGTATTGCGTTCTTGGGTATCGGCGCATTCTTCCGAGTCCAGTTATACGACGGTACAGGGCTAATCAAGAGCATTGATTAAAATGGGTATTTTTTTTAAATAAAATTTAAAAGTTTTCAGATCTTATTTTGAAACAACGCTTTATTGCCGTAAGTAGTTATGATGACAACCGTGTTTGTTTGTACGCTTCGCTTCTCTCTCACACGGTTGTGTCCCACTCCCACTCCGTAAGAAAATCAAAAATGCATTGGCTCCCCACCAATACCTCGTAAATCAGTAGAATGGGGGAGCGCACCGCCCCCACACTGCCCCCATGAAATTTTTTTTTCTTATTTGCA
>VYYI01000175.1:0-43552 GCA_021029175.1 Bilobella aurantiaca | reverse complement strand
TCCGCTCGGCTCCTGGTCCTCGAGTGCCACGCTCTCTCTCCTCCTTGTCTCTTCTTCTCCTGGTGTAGCATTGTGCGCCGTGACGCGGCCGTCACAAGTAACTTTTTAATAGAAAAGAAACGCTATAATATTTTAACGAGAAATTCTTGTGCTAAATGTTTACGATTGATGAATTGGATTTTTCCGCACAAGCAACTTAACTTTCAAAGTACGCCTATGCTGAATTAAATTTTGTTCACAAGAACTCCTCATTGTTTAGAATGAGCATGCCCCAGAGGTGGGGAGGGAGTTCATAATGTTCAGGGGGTAACCTCACCCCGCACCCCTATCGCAAAACGAAATCGTACCCAAGCAGTGGGTGGTATTATTTGCTGAACAACGAAATATCTCTAGCGATTCACGTATAATTTGTTTAAAATCACGCGTAAGCGCACATGAAAATTTACATTGATAAATGCATCAAATTACATCGCTAAATCAGGGGTGTGGACCTGCTCCAGAGTTTGACCTTTTTTAACTTCAATTAAAAAATTTAATTTA
Source organism: Bilobella aurantiaca (assembly GCA_021029175.1). Lineage (NCBI taxonomy): Eukaryota > Metazoa > Arthropoda > Collembola > Poduromorpha > Neanuridae > Bilobella > Bilobella aurantiaca. Next base: position 43,012 of record VYYI01000175.1, on the reverse strand, counting down.
ATTAAAATTTTCGTTGAAATGTCGAAAAAAATTGCTCGAAAGAACCCCTCATGGTTAAGAGCGGCCATTTTTTTTAGCCCTTAGCGACCAAATCAATGTTGTCAACAAGACCTAATACTCCACTGTGGTACGGCCTTCTGGTTGTTAGGGGAAATATTTTTTTGGAAAATATTTTTTTTGGGTGAAAGGATTTTAATTGCACTAGTTAATTCAGTTTACAATTAAGAAAACTTAATTTTCTTTTACAACTAATTGTCGAAAACCAAATAAGGGGCATAGGGAATTGCTCCGCATCGTTAGAGACTTCAAATTCAATGAATTATCGCCTTTTAATTGCTCTCAGTTGGGAAATTATACTCAGGATTTTGAGCAGTCCCAAAGTGTATTAGCGGGGTTTGTTAATTAATTCGGTACAACATAATCAGAACAGCCCAAATTAAAAATTTAGAATTATTTTTGGTCAAATTCTGTCGTAAAACGATCAAACTTAAACCTTATGAGAAATGCTATGTATTCACCCAGGGTGACGTCACAAAATTTTATTAAATTTTGGTTGCTATGCTCAGAAGGCCCTTAGCTGAATAGAATAGAGACTCTGAATTTGAGCGAGAAGTAGAGATCAGAGAGGTTATTTGCGGTCAAAATTAGAAAAAGTTAAAAATGTTGAATTATTGTTCAATTAATGTTTTAAAGATTGTGAAATGTGAAGAAGACAGAAAACTAATCAAAACTAAAATATCCGCAAAAAAATCGTCCTCAAGTTTTTGTGGAGGACAAAGGTCGTTTGCACAATGAGGGAAGTTGAAGTTACTAATTTTTAATACTTTCTCTTTCCTTTCATTTTTAATGTAAAACGAAAAACGAATTGCAATATGTTTATTTAATTTTGAATGTTTTAGAGACTCGAGAATTAGGCGTGTTAGATTACAGATGCAATATGCAATGCATTTCCTCATCTCATTCATAGAGTTAACAATCGAATGGAGCATCAATTGGTTCAAGAACTTCACTGTAGTGTGTACTACACACTGTGTAGTAGGTTACTAGATTTAATGCATATTGGTGCAGACTTAAATCATAAATCAGTGAAGGTAATAGGAAACTTTTTGCGAACTATGAAAAGTCTTAATTAATTATTAAGTTACTTTCATTTTATAACGTGTTTAAGGTACAATTTCATCTCAGTCATCATCACAGTAATTCCGAAAACATCATTAGCTTCCCCCTGCCTTAGCATTTAGAAAGCTATCCCAGATCCTTCAGAATGTCCTCACATTCTTCAGTAAAAACAGTTCTAGGAAAAGTAGAGTAACTAATTAATTACTAAATATTAACTGGTGTTAGGTATGAGACTGACAGGCTTTAAGTGCACGCAAAACCACTTCGTAGCTGTCGGTACACGGTAACATGTAATATTACAAGCGTAGGCGTGAATGAGCGATTTAACGAAAGAAATTAAATTACATTATTGCAGTGTCAACTTTTGTCAATTCATTATTTTAACTACTAATACGATTATTAAAAAAAACTAATGCGTGCAACGCTAAAATGCTAAAAATCAGTCCGCCAATTAAAACTTTATAGCTACATTGAAGGACGCAAAATACCTTTCAATTACTCTAGAAGTCTTGGAAATTATAATCAAAAGTAATGGATGCATGGTGCATCAAGTCTCTCATATCTAAAAGCCACCGCTTAAGTCATGGCTTGAACGTGAGATTGGTACTTAAGAATGGTACTTAAGAATTGTGCACTTAATTACAAATAGTAATTAGAATTGTGCCAAATAATTGGGAGTAGTAAATTCACGACTCCATATTGTTTTGTCAAATCCATTGATCACCACGCTTTGCTCCAATTAAGTCAAAATAATTGGAGCAGAATAGGACGTAGGTCAAAAGTGGAAAGTATAACCCGTTTAGGAGTTCAATTAAAATTAGAATAATTAAAACTTAGAGTAATTTAAAGTAGTTAGCTAAATTAAAGTCAGTTATTTTGGTCTTTATGCTTCTTCTTCATTCGCTTCATCTTCCTGAAGCTTTGAGCATTTTGTAAAAATCTTTGGTATCAGTATAAATAAACTTGACAGAAGAATTCCCGTTCCAGCGACCCAGAAGGACCAGGAACTCGTCCCCGTCCAATCGGAAATTAATCCTGACAGAAATATTTAAAAAATTAATTTAAATTTTTTAAATAATATTCTAAAAAAAAAAAGATTGATTTGTTTTTCGTATTTATTTCTACCTGCAATTGGAGGACCAACGAGGTTTCTAAAGTGAGCAATACAAATTCCACATCAAAATTAAATTATCCTGATTTAATTTTTAACTTTTAGAAAACTTCTTACCCTATTCCTTGAACCAACAACAGGAGGCCATAAGCAGTTGCAAAGCGCTCTAAGCTAACGACCTATATTTAAAAAAGTATATTATTATTTTCTAAAAGCTCCTTCATTCCTATTCAAGCTACTGTGTGGTCAACTGTTACATGCTAGAGAGTTTTAGGGAGTGGATAGAAGTTAGCCCCTCAGCCCCTCAATGTATTTTGCAAAATCACTAATTATAATAATCATAATATTAGTATAATAAATCCTAATTAATTTTTAATTAAACTAATTAGGTTTTATTTGAATTATTAACATACGAATATTCATTATATTTAATCAAGGTTAGGTTTAAAAATAAAATTTTAACTATGTTTTGAGGGGCTGAGGGGCTAACTTCCAACGACCGTTTTAGGGGACCGATTCAGCTGACCATCAAGTTTAGAATCGTTCCAGTAAAATTCCAGCAACTTACCACTTGACTCCACTTTATTTTTTTTAAAAGACAAAATCGAATTACCTTAACCAGTATGACAGAGGTGAGAGAGTAATTGGCAGCAATGGCCAATCCGTAGAGGCCGCAGTCCATGCCCAGGACGACATACCCCCAGTTCAAGAAGGTCGGAAGCATTATGACGGACAATCCACAGAAGATCATGCAGATGCCATAGACAAGCGTCGCATCCGTCCACTCCTTGTCACCCATGTACCCCAAAGTCAACTAAATTTGCAAATTTAGTAATTAGCAACAGAAATGCCAAAACATCCAACTCAAGCGGCTACCCACATTTCCAATCATATTGAACAAGCCCAGAATGGAAATGAGAATGGAGGCCTCCGTTTCAGTATACTTGAGATCTTGGGCCTGGAAGTCTTTGACCGAGTCCTGGAGATAGATGTATACGACATCATACCTACTCAATAACGAATGATTGACATTAATTCCAGCACGCAACCCTAAATTTAATTCAATTAGTGAAAGTTCAGGAATTCCTTACCACATATAAAGGAGAAAGTTTGAGAGGACAAATAGGATGAATCTTCGACTACAAGACAAACTTCTCCACTCGAACAGAGCACGAGCCCACTTGCAAACGTCAGAAACAACTGCCTTCCATTCCTAATTCAATTTAAAAAAAGGCCTCAGAAATTCAAAGAAAATTGATTTTTTTTTTAATGCCAGTTTTAGAAGCTAGTAACTCACATGGCTGGCCTGTTCCGTCGTAGCAACAGAAATGATGTCAGGGCAGGAAGAGGCCGGACGAAGGCGATATCTCTTCAAGGAGACCACGGCTCCTCGATAGGTCAAGGAATGACGATGAAGTCCCATGTCAGTACTGCAAAAAAAAAAGGCTATTTTTGGTCATTTCAGTTTGGTAGAAAGTTTTTCACTGTTCGCATCTGACCTATTAGGCACCCCTGGCTGGAAGTGAGCGTGGCGAAAGCCATTTGTGTGGACGATAGCCGTTGCGCTGTTTCCGCTTGTTGACTGATGGCGCTTTGGCGGTGTTCCGCTGATGCTGCCTTCTCGGATGGTAAAGTTGCCAGTACTGACAGGCACGCCATTGATGTCATGATTTACAGAAACTCCGTTCTTGCCCTTCTGTCGCGGGGAGTCGCTGCAAGGTCGACTTGCGTTGACTGGAGAATTATTGCTTGTTTGGAAGGGAATAGCCTGGACGTGCGGAAACGTTCGGCGCTGACTTTCTGCGCATGTAATGGTTTGGTTGCGCGTTCTGGACGCAATTCGTGCCGAGCGTTCTTGGTCTTGAAGAAAAGTCGGGATGCAAATGGCCGATGAGTAAAGTCTTTTGGGGTAAGAGGCCGTAATCTCACCGTTTGTTGAGGAATCTAAGCTTGGAGAATTGCTGCAAAAAATATCATTCTAAGTTTAAAATTTAGAAGTTAATTAAAATTTTTTGATTTTTAAATTAGATGTTCCTTACTTCAATTTCTTTCTCGAAGGTCTTGACTTTTTGGTCCATTCCAAATCCCTCATGACAAGTCCACAGCAGCACAAATAGAGGAACGGAAGTGCGAGAATGCGTGTCGCGTTTTGCCATCCAAACTCATCTAAAATTGAGATCTTTAGTTTGATCTTAACTTTGTCTCACATCTCCAATAAGGTTAGGTTTAGGATCAGTTCAACTAACTAATCAGTAACTGCGTCAACGGTGCGAAAATGAAGGTGCCAATTCCGCCGCCGCAAACCGAGATTCCCGTGGCCAGAGATCGACGCTGCTCAAAGTAGTAAGCGACACTAACAACCGCTGCAACGTAGCAGAGTGACAACCCGAATCCAGTGATCATTCCAAATGTTACGTAAAGCATTTCAATAGAATCTGGAACAGAAAGAAAGGTTTAGTTGAATTTTTTAAAACATGTTTTTTCCGTAATTCGTAAAGAATTTAAAAAACTCCTACTCACTGGCAAAGGAAGACAAAATGAAGCCGAGTGACGACACGAATCCACCGGCAATTGTAACTTTACGACAACCGTAGCGATCGGTAAGTGACGAGGCAATTGGACCAGATAGAAGTGGCATAGCTGCCAAAAGACTTCCTATCCAAGCTGTAGCTGATTTTGACTTGTCAAAATATTTCATAAATTCAATAAAGAAAGTTCCAAAAGAGAAAGTGACGCCATCGGCCACCATGTTAATGAAAAAGGCAGCAGCCACCACAACCCACCTAAATTGGAAAATAACTGTTATTATGAAACTTTTTGTTAATTAAATTCATGATTTATTCTAAATTTTCCTTACCCCCAACCTCCATCGGGGGCCCTTCGTTCTAAGGTTGATGACGCTTCCGAAGAGTCGTCGGAAGACTCGTCTTCAGAACTGTCTTCCGGACGAAGCGGCTCCACACCCTTCTTGTCGGCTTGCTGACCACCTTTCGCTGGATTTGATGGCTCGTCTTCAGCGTCTTCCTGGTCAAGGGCCCCCTCCTGACCACTTCGAGCGCTGTCATTAAGGCTTGCTTTTTCTCCTTCGTCCGTACTTCCCTGCCGTGGCCCTTTCTTGGACATTGCAGGGTCCTTGTGGTATCGACATGAGCTTCCCCTTCTCGTCTGTGTATTCTCTGTGAGGTAATTAAGACTAACCGCTGCGGGACTAACGCTTCCGCTTTGATTATTTGCAGCGTTTGGAATATCTCGGTTACTTGAGTCCAGTCCCATTCCACCATTTCCTTGTGTTTCGTAAAGAGTGCCTTCTAACTTCAAAGTTTAGTAATCGTTGACAGTTTATGGCCCTACGTGTCAAAATCGTAGTTAATTGTCAATCCCATTTAATGTAAACTGCGCATTAGACTATCAGCGTGGGAATTGTTGTAACAGCTCCTTCAAAAGGTCAATCTGTGTCATAAGGGCCAGTAGTTGTAAGCATTTTAAAAGCAAAAGTTGATCTTCGTGTTTACTAATTTAATGACTGTAAACTTTGATTTTGTTGACTAGCTTCTTCTACACTAAATGACATTAAACTATTTCACTTCTGTTATGTTTACGTTTGGAAATACTGCAAGCGCATTTCAAGACCAAGCAGCGTCACCCACGAGTCAAATTCATTATTCACTTTAATGAAGCAAGATGAAATCAAGGTTTCGTTTCATCGATTTTTAATGGAAGAAGAATGGGAAAGTAATTATTTACTTTATGCACATTAGTTTTACTTTTCGAATTACACGAATAACAATTGAGTTAATTAAAATCTAATTTAAAGCTTGTAAAAGTTAAATTGTGCTGGAGGAGAACTTATTGGCAATGGAAGTTCTCTGACAAGTTTTAAGATCAATTACTCTAAAGGTGTAATTAAAGTAATTAGTAAAAAAAAATTAAATTACCTTTAAGATCACCAGAATCTTTCAGGACTTGATCCTTTGCGTCTTGCTCCACAAAATTATTTTACTGCTTGAGATGCATCTAATTTCGTAAGATGATTGTTAGCCTGTCACTAGCTTAGCGCCTACTAACCTTTGTCGATTGAATGCTTTTTGTCTTTTATAAGGCTCTAAACTTTACACAAGTCCATAACAAACTTCTTAAATTATAAACGATCTAATGTAATGGAAACGTACTACAAAGCTATGACAAACTGACTTCAATCTAATAATCAGAACACGACACAATTAGAGTAACAACAAACGTTTTGACAGCTTCATGAATCTAAACGGAACGTAAGCTTGGAATTACAATATCGAGTACGTCCAAATTGATTCTTGAATAACTCATAACAGATTGACGACGGAGCTACTCAAAATTACAAAATTGTGATCGATGAGACAAATGCAAAGGTTGCAATTACCCGTCGAGGCAGCGGCGGTGGTGGTGAAGTGAGCGATCTTCTTATTCGCCCAAAGGCTCATTCCGCAACCACCAATCAACTAAATTTCTACTTAAGAACTCCAAATAAATAAATAAAAATCTACGCCAATCCTACAAGGCTTTGTGCTGAACAATTGAATGTCAGATTCCGTTTCTATTTTCCTTTTCTAATGGAGGAAAGCCAAAAAACGTCTTGAATTTATAATACACGGTTCTGTAGGAGATATTTCCCTCTTCTACGCTGCTCTGTTGTTCCTAACTTAAAGCCAAGAAATTAGTGACGATATGGATTCGCGGTGTTGCAAATCTTCAAGGTTGGCCCTATATCAAAGAGGACTGTCTCACTCGCGGTTTCAGTATTTTTTTCGGGCCTTATTCCGAAAGGGTGTGCAAAATAAAAGTGAACTTGAAAAGCGTCTCCCTGCCAAGAAGTGACGTCCTATCTGGGTCAGAGTCAAATTAGAATTGGAGCAGATTCGAAATTCCTACCGGAACTTTGTCACTGGGTCTTTACAATCGCTGGAGGATTCGGGAGGGTTAGCCTAGGCTAAGCTCCTGGAGTTTGCTGGAGAATATCCTTTCCCCACTTTCTCCTAGGCTGGAGTTTGCTTGAAAAATGTTCTTCTGCCACTTTCTCCTAGCCTGGAGAAAGGAAGTTGGTGAGAGAAGGGCTTGGAGGAAACGCATGCACAGTTGAGCGTTGCGGACTTTCTCCAGCGCTTTAAATCATCGCTTTCTCCAGTGCTAACGTTGCCTAATGCAGCAGGCTGGAAGGTTTCCCAAAACAAAGGATACATTTGGAAAGGATCTCCTCGACTATTATTCAACTCCAGGCGTCTTCCTTCCCAACGCTTCATTTATTACTTTCTTGGCTCTTTGCCTCATTTTCTACGCTCCAAACTTTCACCTTTCGAGTGAAAGTTACATATGCCTGCGGCTCATTCAATAACAAGAATAACAAAAAAGATTCGGTCTTACAAACACCCAAAACCTTCTAAAGCTTCAACCTATTTTCCACCATTAAAAATCTTTCACCGTTCCATTATTCCGGCAAATAATGAACGACCTAAGATGTAGTGATAGCCACAACAAACAACCCAAAAACTAAGTGTAACTTTCCCAATTGCACTTTAAAGACACTTCTATCTAATGGTCAAAATGAACTTTAACAAAAACCAGCAGGTGATGTCTAATGTGTCAACACAATTTGCAAGAACCTTTAAAACATGAGTTCTATGAAAAGAACACTTATTCTTGTCTATCGAGATATTGAAGTGGATGCAAGCATTACGTTGAAATGACATTGTTAGTTGCCCATTATCAGAGAATCAATGGACTAAAATTATATAAAAAATATAGTTTTCTTCTTTTCTTTTTTTACTGAAATGAAATAACGTAAATAATCCATTGACACAATTAAAATGACCTTTTCCACTTGTGCATACGGTTGAAACATTCTCACGAAAGAAAATGACTAAAATTATTACTACAAAATATACACATACAAATTATAATAATCAATCATCAGGAAAAATTCTTTTCCTTTTTGACTTTCTTGGAAGCTGGTGTAGATAATTCTCCAAGGTCAAGTCCCAAGTCGGAAATCAATCGATTCATGGTTTTCTTCCGTTTCTTGTCACCACTGCCCTCGATTGCGTGAGACCATTCAGTTTGATTCCGCTTATATGCTGTTAAACCGTACTTAATAGCCAAAAACTTTCCAAAAGAATTTGCATTCAATTGAGTTTCACGAGGGGCTAAGGTAGAGGCAATGAGTTCTTTTTGCTTCAGAGTACAAATTGAAAATAAGTTATCCAAAACTCGGGCTCCAAATTTCGTGCATGCCATCGTCACAAAGTACTCCTTGGATAAAAAGAAAGTTATTCCACAATTTGAAAAAAAATATGGCAAAAGGCCAAATTCAATACTTTCTAACCTTCAACTTAAGTAATAGCTTTTCCTTATTCTTCTCTCCCACCGTGTCACTCTTGAAGAAAGCATCCATCACATAACTTCCCTTCGGGTCTTGTGCGATTCTTGAAAGTTTCGAGCCATCCATATCAAAGACCGCTGTCATAATCTACAAATAGTATTTTTGAAATATTGTTTCGGCGAACGTGCGGGGGTTAGGTAAAACGATTTGAACTGGGAGATCAAAGGATTTCTTTATACCTACGCTTTTGACGTTTTGTCTCCTCGAAAAGAATTTAACAAAAGTAAAAACGGCCATACCTTGTAAGGTTTATGAAAGTTAAGAATGTGTTGAGTGGTAAGGCAACCTTGCAGCTCCGTCATGAATGAAATTGTTCCATCCTCTTTCGGTTGGAAAGTTTTGCCAAACCTAAGCAGTACTTCAAAGAAATTTTCGTTCTTTGCTTCTCTTTCTGCCCCAAGAAGTTCTGATAGCTTAGATGTAAAAACATTCTGCTTGCACTTTAGCCTGCGACATGCTTCTGCCATTGAAGTGAAGACAGAGAGATATTTTGTGTCATAAATCTCTTGGAATTTGTCTTCAAATTCCGTAAACATTTCCTCAAACTAAAAAACTAGCCCATTTAGATTCGTATATATTTTTTTTAAAGTAGCATGAAAAACACAAATTTGCTTACAATTTCTTTGGTTGGAACAGCCAGGAAAATTCTTTCGATTAAATAGTGTCCCCCTTCATTGGTGACAAATTTGAGCATCTTCCCTTTTACAAATTTATCAAAAAGTGCCTGATACAGAGTTGGTTCATCAGAGGCCACTGATATGCAGACCTCGAGAGAATGGAGATGACACGGGTACTGTAGCACCTCGTCGCACTGTATTATTTTCTTTACTGATCAATCAAATAGTAAGTTAAATAAAAAAGAAACCAAAATTCAATTCAATAGATATTAAATACTTACCATGTATAATTCCTTGCATTGCGAGATCGTCCCCGATGACCCGTAAGACCACCAACAGACATTGAATAAAACCGCTGGTAACTTCATTCTGGAATAAATCTAAAACAAAAGCCATATTCAACTTTGAAATGAAATATTATAACATCAATATCATTATTGTAGACTTGTACTCTGTTTTTCATACCATCAAATTGTGGCCAATTGAGAAATCGGCTGGCAAATTCTTTCAAAATCTTTCTATTCTTCTTCTTGAATTTTAAATTAGTATCATCGGCGTCTATTGGAATAGTTTTTATGACAGGTGGTATGGGAAGGCGTATGCTTGAAGCATTGTGCTGCTGTGTTTTGGCCGAGAATATATCAACAGTCCCACTGAGACACTGGCATACTTTTCTCATACAATGGTTTGCATATTTGTCGAATACAAATTCTTCAAAATTATTCACAATGTACTTGGATGTATCGCGAAACCACTTGACAAGTTTCTTATTCCCAATCCATTTCTCACTGATAACTTCAAGGAGTTTCTCCAAGACATGAGATGCGTAAGGATCGGTGCATATTGTTCGAAGAGATAAAGTGAAGCTTGTTGTAAAACGCGTCAGCACTTCCTCACTTCTTGTCAAATTTATGAGGGTTTCCAAAACTCTGGAAGTGAATTGATTGCTTGCTAGGTGGACTTCTTCATCTTTGGTCTGTTCAAAGGCGTTATTCACAAAAAGCTCTGCAATTAGAAACACCGCTATTTGCTGTTACAAATTTACAAGTTTTCCAAAAAAAAAATCTTACATACGGATACAATAACAAGACATCCAAATCCCAAAATGAAGCACATAAAATTGATTGATATACCTCTATCTTCTTCCGTTTCAAATTCATTCTTGTTACAAAGCTCAAATATCCTCAAGAAGTAATTGTAGGTATCCGAATTAATTTCATATCCTCTTCCCAATTTGCCCTGTGACCCAAACTTCTTGAAACGAGAAACCAGTCCGCTTTTACGTTTTCGTCCTCGTCCACGGCCACTGGCTCTGTTGTCCGTCCGCTCCGATTCTTCGCTCATTGTCGACGCACACGGCCTTAATATAAAATTTAATCCTGCAATTCAATTAATTCAGTTAATATGCACAAACAATTAAAATGATCACAAATGTCAAAAAGTGTCTTCTAATTGCAAAGAGTTTACTTCTTTTTAAAAAGACACATGCTTCAAGTGATTAGATTTAACATTCGCGGGCCCTTTACACATGACGGTTGCTCAAAAAGTCACCGCAACTAACTACCCACATTCTGGTATGCCGGAACGTGTGGACACAAGAGGAAAAATAATCAAATCAATTTTAATTAACTAAAATTGCACTTAAATTTATCTAAATATTGACTTCAATTGTATGAGAGAGTGGAAATACAAATCGTTGTAAAAGTAATTCGCTTTTATGATTGCCCAACTACTTTTAGAGATGTTTTGTTGGACAGGACAGTATGCTTTAGTGCGTCCCTTCTAGAATTATTTTCTTTCTTTTCGGTGCGGTTATTCATCATCGTGGGTGTAAAAGTTCTGATTCAATTAATTAATTAATCAAAACGTTTTTCATCTTTGACATCAATCGTTTTTGACGTTACCTGTCACCCCTTCGAACCAACTCTATTTTGACACTAAAAATATGGCTCTACACGTACCGAAGGCCCCTGGATTTGCGTCCATGCTAAAGGATGGATCTCGGGTAAGTGAATCATCCTTTAATTAGCATGAAATCAAACTGAACTAATTAAGTTTTCTCACTTCTTAAATTTCTAGCATTTTTCCGGTATGGAAGAATCTGTATACCGCAACATCAAAGCGTGTAAAGAGTTTGCTGAAAGTCTCAAATCAGCCTACGGACCGTGTGGAATGAATAAAATGGTCATCAATCATTTGGAGAAATTATTTGTTACCAATGATGCTGCAACGATTATGCAGGAGTTGGATGTAAGACACTTGGCAAAATTACTGTATCTAGAGATACTGAAATGTTTTGTCTTTTGGAATACCGTAGGTCGAACATCCTGCGGCAAAGATAATGTGCCTAGCATCGCAAATGCAGGAGCAAGAGATCGGAGATGGGACCAACTTTGTCATCATCTTCTGCGCCGCACTACTTGAGGCTGCTGGAGATTTGTTGCAAATGGTAAAGTCAAAGTATGAGTGAGGTTCAAAAATCGATTTACGCCACTGTTCTCTTGCAGGGTCTGACGCCGTCCGAAATCGTTGGTGGTTATGAACTGGCCTTGGAGAAGACACTAGAAATTCTGCCAACGCTCGTCTGCGAAGAAGTGAAGGATTACCGTAATGAAGAAGAAGTTCTCAAAGTGATCCGTTCTGCAATAATGAGCAAACAACTTGGAAGCGAGGATGTGCTTGGAAAATTAATAACAAAAGCGTGTGGTAAAGAATTCTTGATGATATCAGATATGGACATCTTACTATCGAACAAAAATAATTTGTTCTTCCTGTTTGCTCTAGTTTCTATCTTACCGGAGAAAACCACCTTTAATGTTGACAATGTTCGAGTATGCAAGATTTTGGTGAGCTAAGGAAGACGACATTAGGATTTAGTGAATCATCCACGTAAACTTGGGGTTGTACATTAATTAAATGTGTTGTAGGGATCGGGCTTGGGTAAATCGGAAGTTGTACCGGGATTAGTATTCAAGCGAAACGTTGAGAGTACAATCATCAAAAAAAGCAACGCGAAACTGGCAGTGTTTTCGTGTCCTTTGGATGTGACTCAAACTGAAACAAAGGTATGGTTACTATATCTGCACATGACATACACATACGTTATACATTACCAATATTTTTTTTTCATACATTGACGAACAGGGAACGGTTCTCATCAAATCTGCACAAGAACTTAAGAATTTTAGTGCGGGAGAAGAAGCACTACTTGAGAACCAAATCAAAGATATTGCAGAATCCGGTGCTAGCGTCGTTGTTTCCGGTGGAAAAATTGGTGACATGGCTATGCACTTTCTCAATAAGTATAACATTATGGCTGTTCGTCTCATGAGCAAGTTTGACTTACGACGAGTATGTAAGGCAACGAATGCTTCTGTGTATCCAAAAGTCGAGAAACCAAATGTAGAAAGTCTGGGATATGCGGATGAAGTCTACGTTGATGAGGTGCTGAATAATCTTCGGATCTATGTTTTGTTTTAACTTGAATATTCGAAACCTGGTGTGAGCGAGTTTAAACAAAAAATTTTTTATTCCTAATAAGGTTGGAGATACCGCAATTGTTGTATTTCGTGTTGGAACAACTGAATCAAGGATTTCAACTATCGTACTGCGAGGAGCCACTGATAATTATCTGGATGACCTGGAGAGGGCAGTTAATGATGGAGTGAACGCCTTCAAGGCCTTAACAAGAGTAAGTCCAAATACTACTCTATATATTTACATATTGATTGCTGTGGACAATTAATTATTTGGTATATTTGACTCATATTTTAGGACCAAAAACTCTTGGCCGGTGCGGGAGCAACTGAGTTGGAACTAGCCCGGCAAATTAGCAGCTTTGGTGATACCCTCCCTGGATTAGAACAGTATTCAGTCAAAAAATATGCCTCTGCCTTTGAAGGATTTATCAAGGTATTCGCAGACAACTCAGGAATGAAGGCTAGTGAAGTTCTTGCTAAGCTTTATGCACTGCACCACGACGGCAAAGTGACGCAAGGTTTCAATATCGAGGTAATTATTCTGTATATTTTTGTTGTACACAAGGATGTTGTGTATAAGTCACCCCAAGTATTATTTACCCTTTATAATTTCTTCCAGGATGAGAGTGACGGTACCGTGGATGTGAAGGAAAAGGGAATCGTCGACGTTTACCTGGCGAAACTCTGGGCAATTCAATATGCTACAAATGCTGCAACCACAATTCTCCAGGTTGATCAAATCATAATGGCAAAGAAAGCTGGTGGACCCAAGGCGAGACAAGTCAAGGGCGGAGGAGCCGGTGATGAGGACTAATAATTTGCCTTGTACTATTACGCCCACTTCTCATTTGCTACCGTCAACTAATTCAGACTTAATTAGCCTTAACAATTTCTAATTGTAATCCTTATTCTAAAATAATTCAAGTCTTTCTTATTGTTCCGTTTTTGGAGTTAACCAGCTTCTTTTGTAATAAACATTACTAAAAAAAGATTATTTTCATAGGATTGACATTCTATCTTTAGATATTTTGTCTTTCCGTATTTTCTCCAGATTATCTTGACAGAAAGCAGGGACGCTCCTTAAAATCCTGTTCCTTTTCACATCCATCTTGACAGGAACATATCTTTGGAACAAAAAATTGAAAAACATGTCTTTCCACTCAGCACTTGAAATATTAGTTCATGAACACTCAGAAGTGTATAACTATGTAACATGTACTTGATGTCATCACTCCAGAGAGTGAATGATGGAAAAACAAAGTGCTGTGGTGATAATTGAAATTTCATCAGCGATCTTTGCCAGATTCCAGAAGATTCTGCTCAAGTCCGTTTTGCTGGAAAGCATTTGGATTATTTTCGATGTGATTAGCGATGGTGGGTGGTGACAGGAAAGGGTTCAAGTGGATTCTTAAGCGTCTATCTCCGTGTGTCTTTAACCTTGAAATCTCGTGGTTTGTAGGGCGTCTTTTCCAGCGTCCTACAGAGTGTCCCAACGAGAAATAATCACCAATCATTCTAACATGGCAAGAGGTTCAATTAAATAACAGAATGCTGATACCAGGCGCTTTTTTTGGAAACCACTTGACATGCAGCATTTGAGTATTTATCCAGGATTTATTCTCAAGTGGACCTCACTCTTTGCCAGCTCTTTGCAGTATCAGCATCAGCAATTTCACAATTTATACCAATTGCAACTATGGTTGGAAACCGCAACCCAGTAATCAAACACACTGGCGTAAGTTACGATTTGCTAAAATCGCTGCGCTGAATCCTGAAATCGTTCCAAAAATTCAGACGCGTTCATCATTTGAGAATTCAGAACATAATTTGTTAAAATCTCTTATTGTTCCATTTAAGATCTTCATCAACAATGAATTTGTTCCAGCCAAAAGTGGCAAAACCTTTCCAACGCTGAACCCATGCACTGGAAAGAAGATCGTGGACATTGCTGAAGGAGACAAGGTTTTAAAACCTGCTTATTTTGAAATTAATTTTGAAGGTCAAGTATCCAGTCGAGTTTGAAGAGTTTTCATTTCCAAATGTTTAGGCTGATGTCGACGCCGCCGTTGTTGCTGCGCGAGCTGCTTTCAAGCCAGGTAGCCCATGGCGTTCAATGGATGCCTCAGCTCGAGGAAAGTTGATGCATAAGGTAAAATGACGTTAATTAATTGATAGTGATTAGTTCATTAGAAGTAATTTGGCAGTTTTGGTGCTAATTGATGGTTTTTTTCTTCTATTCCAGCTCGCGGATCTGTTGGATCGTGACCGTGAAATCCTTGCAGCCCTTGAGACCGTTGATAACGGCAAACCATACGGAGATGCCGACTTTGACGTCACCTGTGCCGTCGATGTCATCAAGTACTTTGCTGGATGGACTGACAAGATTCACGGAGATACCATTCCAGTCGGTTAGTAAATAATTAAAAACAACTTTTAAATATGACAATCAATTTAAAAAAGCAACAAATACTTAAAGACAAATCAAAGTAGAGTTTTGAAATGGGATATATTTCTTTTTAGATGGAAACTTTCTGACATTCACGAGGAAGGAACCAATTGGCATCGTTGGAGCAATCATTCCATGGAACTACCCCATCCTCATGACTTCCTGGAAGCTTGGCCCAGCTATTGCCACTGGATGCACCATGATCCTGAAACCAGCAGAACAGACCCCGCTCAGCGCCCTCTACATCGCTTCCCTCTTCAAGGAAGCCGGGTTCCCAGCAGGTGTTTTCAACGTTGTCCCAGGATACGGACCAACTGCCGGAGCCGCCATTTCATCCCACCCTAACATCGACAAGGTTGCCTTCACCGGATCCACCGACATCGGACGGGTCATTTTCGCTGCAGCAGCCGCCAGCAACTTGAAGCGTGTCACCCTCGAGCTTGGAGGCAAGAGCCCAATCATTATCTGCGAAGATGCAGACATTGACGAATCTGCCAACATTGCTCACGGAGCCATCTTTGCCAACCATGGTCAAAACTGTTGTGCCGGGTCTCGCACTTTCGTCCACGCTAAGATCTACGACGCATTTGTGAAGAAGGCCGCCGAATTGGCCAGTACCCGCGTTGTTGGAGATCCCTTCGTCGAAGGAACTCAACAGGGACCACAAATCGACCAGGCACAACTCGACAAGATCATCGATCTGATTGAGTCTGGTAAGAAGCAGGGTGCCAAGGTTCAGTGTGGCGGAGCCCGACACGGAACTGAGGGCTACTTCGTCAAGCCCACGGTCTTCTCGGACGTCCAGGACAACATGAGGATCGCCACTGAAGAAATCTTTGGGCCAGTCCAACAGATTCTGAAGTTCAACACCCTTGAGGAAGCCATCGAGCGTGCCAACTCTACCAAGTATGGACTCGCCGCCGGTATTATTACCAAGGACCTCAACAAGGCCCTTACGTTCATCCAAAACGTTCAAGCCGGTTCCGTCTGGGTCAACTGCTACGATGCCATCACTCCACAAACTCCCTTCGGAGGCTTCAAGGAATCTGGCCAGGGACGTGAACTGTAAGTTAACTTAATTTAAAAAACAATTTGCTAATTTACTAACTAATTTTCTTTCTTAATTCTCAGCGGCGAGGCTGCCCTCAAGGAGTACTTGGAAACCAAGACCGTCACCATTGCTCTGGAACACAAAGTTTAACTCACTTCCGGCTTGTCATCTCTTGATTAATCTGTTAATTCTGTAAAGATTCTGTCCTATTTTCCGCTATAATAAAAGCCTCTCAGATGCTATATTCTCTCCTTCCCGATAATTATTCTGACAATAATTTCAAAAATTAATTTTTTTTAAATTAATTAAAGAAAAGCTGCCATCAAAGATGCATCCGACAACCGATTATCATCATTAATTACTCTCGAACAGGTTTCGTAGCATTCTGGAACTCTTTTTTTCGTTGACTTTATTTGTATTCACAGTTGAACTTTATGGCTTCAACCAAGCCTTAAAAGCATGTTTGAAACACTTTTGATAACCGGAAAAACAGGCTGAGAAGTGCTTTTCTGTAAAGCAACAAAAAATCGTAACAGGAAGATTTATTTTGGTTGTAAAGTGTGAAATGCCAGGAAATTAGTGATCTCCTCTGGATTCTGGAAAAGAAGGCGTAAAAATAATGTTGAACATGAAGTAAAGGGTCGTTGCGTTGATGGCCTAAGGATGGAGATGAATGAGGCCCAAGATCCAAGATGATCTCATCTTCGCATATAGCTCAAGGTTACTAGATCTGTCTTTTTTGGTCCCGTGGCAGACAAGATCATTTTGCAAAACAATCGCACAAGCGCCTTCGACCCAAGGAAAGACCCTCCAGACCAACTGTAGTCTTCCTATACAAACAAACCTCAAACACATCGCCACCAAATTGTCATAAAATATCAGCTTCAGTAGGAAATTAACCAATTCAACTTGAGCTCTCCAGTACTCAACATTAATTATTACGTAATCCAGCATCCACTTGTCTTCAGTGCTTGTCACGTACGAGATTACAAAAAGTTGCTATATAAAGTTCTGCTAAAGGGAGCTATTGATTTTGTCATTAAAAAGTAAGGACTTTCACTCGCACTTTCTCCCGCCCTAAAACCTCTACGAAACGCCAGTTTTGGTAATAGTTTTTAAAATTTATAATTTTTTAAAACAGATATTTTCGGATAGATTCACAATGCCAACCATTCAGCCATCGACGGAAGACGATATTCCAGAGTTGATGAACCTCGTCCAGAGTGCCTATCGTGGTGAAGGGTCCAAAGTGGGCTGGACAACGGAGGCTGATTTGCTGGATGGAACTCGGCTGAGTGCTGAAACCATGAAACAGTACATCGAGAAGAAGAACGCTGTTCTGCTCAAGTATCAGGACCTATTTGAATTTCCAGAAGATGACCGGATACTGGGGTGTATTTTCCTGGAGAAAGTGGTGAAAAAGGACGAGCTCAAGTGCTACCTCGGTCTCCTTACCGTGGCACCCGAGATGCAGAGTAAGGGGATCGGAAAACAATTACTTCAATTTGCGCATGACTGGGCCAGAAATCAAGGCTGCTTGTCATTGATCATGACCGTGATTTCCTGTCGTCACGAACTTATTCGCTGGTACAAAAAGGCTGGATTCGTGGATACGGGAGAACGGGAGCCCTTTCACGTCGAGCCCGAATTCGGAATCCCGAAGCAGGAGCTTTTCACAGTATCAAAACGTATCCTATGTCAATTCACAATAAGTAAACGCAACACGGGGCTTTCAGTTTCTTGCATTTCCCCTTCAACAATGAATGGTGACTATAAATCATGTACCAAAATCCTGTCGTCACGAACTTATTCGCTGGTACAAAAAGGCTGGATTCGTGGATACGGGAGAACGGGAGCCCTTTCACGTCGAGCCCGAATTCGGAATCCCGAAGCAGGAGCTGGAGTTTGCAATTTTAGAAAAGCGATTTGACTATTGAGCCTTTTAGAAATAGCTTGGAATGTTCATCGGATCAGTGCAGCTTCCTTTCACAGTATCAAAACGTATCCTATGTCAATTCACAATAAGTAAACGCAACACGGGGCTTTCAGTTTCTTGCATTTCCCCTTCAACAATGAATGGTGACTATAAATCATGTACCAAAATCATGCAAAGTAATTACAAATTTTAGTCAGTGTAATTCAGCGCTTGGCTTTTTAATTGTTACTTTTAGGACGTAAGTAATATAACGTGTGGTAAATAAATTGCCCTCAATTTGTTACTAATGATTGGTGTTTCAAAGTCTAGTTCAAACGAAATTTCGTTTTAGATTTGGCATGGGCCGCCAACTTTTTCTTTCTTTCGGCCGCCGTGGCGGCGCAGTACTCGGTTAGTTTAGGATCCAATGGAATTGAAAGGCCTGTAAGGCGAGCAAAGTATATCCGAGCAGCCTGATGCTTCACATGTACTTTCTCGACAAATGTAGGTTGATAAGCCTGTGGAAAATTTTAATTTCTAAAAACGATTGACTAAATTATATAATTTATTTAATTATTAATTAATTTACTACTCACCCCTTCCAACACCTCCAGTTTGACATGAGCTACGGCTTCTTCTTCCGTAAGAAGGACACAATTCCAAGGAGTCCACGGTTCAGCCTTGTTCCAGCGACACATTCGCAAGAGGTAGCGGTTGTCCATGCCGCTCAGCGCTGATTGGCCATGCCAGAGTTGTTCCACCAAGAATTGTAGGTCGTAAACCTTTTGAAATGACGTAGTTCAAAATGAAATCCCAATGTCCCAAGTTTCTGGAATCGCTGTTTTTCTCTTACGTCAATCAGATAAGAAACGGAATTTTCTACTTTTAGTTCCTGTTCGTCAGTCCGCAATTCATCCAGCATGAATCGGTATAGATTAAGGTCAGCTCTAAGAATCGATGTTCGGTAAATTCCCATGCAGTTCTGACAGCGATTAATGATAGTAACGCCATTGATGATGGTGAATTGATCCCGATTCAGAAGAAGGCGACAACTTTTGCATTGGACCATATCTTTGCGCAATTTCATCGAGTCAAATGGCGTCTAAGGAAACAAAGCGTTGTTTTAGGTGACGTATCACAATAGACGTAATAGTAGCCAACCTTTTGCAATCGTTTGGCTTCAGGATTGAAAGTTGGATCTCGACAAATACGATAAAAGGCATTGGCCAATCTAAAAGTAAATGTAATTTATACAACGTCTATAAAAAACAGAAAGTTAAGCAAGTCACCTTCGCCTGACGCTTTCAAGCAAGTTCATTTGGTTCATCTTTCCCAGCGACAGTTCTCTGACAATGAGGTCAATCAAGTACTTTGTCATCATGGAATCGTGCCATTTGATCTACCAAAGCAGAGACAAAGAATATTTTATTTAATATTTGGTTGCTAAATTTTGGTTTTAAGTAACGTGCCTGATCGTAGAGCGTTTCCAACAAGACGAAGCGATCACACTCGTCTGTCACGGGATCACGAAGAGACGCATAGAGCTTTGCAAATTGACGAGAGACTGTTTTGGATGGTGTATCCCAGGACATAAAATGTCCAGATTTATTTAGAGCCCTCGATGGATTTCCCATCTAATAAAGCTTCAAGTAATTAGCAATTCAATTCTAATTTAAATCCAGTAGTAGTAAACACTAATCTAGTAGTGTTGTTTTTTCATGCTTGATGCTTGATCTCAAGCTTTTCACCTTTCTAAACGCCTTTTCAATCACGTTCTCTTTGAGACCTTTCTTGATCTTTGCCATGGCTTTCTCCAAATCTCCAAGTAAATCCAGCTCCATTTCAGCGATCTGAGCCAGGGCTGCTTTGCGATCTGGACCCCAGCGATTGGCTTCGACGTATTCCAGCTCCTTTTGACGCCATTCATTTATGGCACGGTACAAAAGTTCCACATCCAACTAAAACAAAAAAATTATAGGTACTTTACTTTACGTCCCCTTTATTGATGTCAGTAATGGAAATAATTATACCATAGTTGTAGGATTGTGCTGTCTACGAAGCTCGTCCTGGATAATTAGCAACCGAACCTCTGTTCTGCCTTTTCGAATCTAAAGCAGCGCAATTGCGTTAGTACGGAAATGAACAAAAAAAAACTATTTGATTTTACATTTTCGGCCCATTCCACGCGAAGAAGCAGAGCATTCAATCTGTCCGACCTTTCTCGAATGGCCAGCCATCTTCGCCAGTACTTTTGAATTATAATTGCCTTCACAGAAAAAAGAAACCGATTCCATTTCTTGGGGTAAATTATTATAAAGAGCTTGGTCTACTTACAGCTTTCACTTTCTGTCGTTCAAGGAATTCTGTAGAAGCATAGTGATTGGCCCAAACCACTTTTTGGTCCTTTTGGGCCAAGTAGTAGTCCCGACGTTCAGTTTGTTGGTACTGGTCTCGCAGCGTCTGAACCTCCTTCCAAGTATCGTGAAACGTTTGACAAGAAAAGTCTTCCACTGGAAATTAATGAATGTCCCTTTTTTAAAGCATTTAGTTTAAGAAACTATCGAATTTCTAGAATTTGGCAATAGATTCTCCTTTCTAGCCTCCCCTTCCTTGTGTAGAATAATATAATGATAGAAATTCCAGCTACAAATTGAAAGCAAGCATTTACTGTTTTCGGGCATTGGTTCCTCTTGGAATGGTGTTTGCGTCTCTGCATTGTGGTAAATGAGCCCAAACCGTTTGTCGCGGTATCCGCCAAGGTAGGATTTTGGTGTCCCACCGTATTCAATTATAAGATTTACTGTTTTCCATCCAGAACCTTTCGAATATGCATTTCAGTTTCGAAAATACTTGCAGTGCAGTGTTGCAATTAATCCAGTAATATGCTTACTTGTTAGAATGAGTAGCTTTCTAATATTTTGACTAGGCGTTAATTCTGTCTCAATTATTTCCTTCGCGTTGGACATTTCCTCAAGTATTTCGTCGGAAATTGAAGGAATAGCACTTTAATTAGTTTTTATATTGAACAGGATTTCCTAAATTGCCAACTGAAAAAGTAATGTTTCCTATTACAAACATTAAAAACACATTTCAGACACAAGTGCACATTATTTCGTGAGATGCCATACTGCTTTGCGAATTGATTGATCGATTATTACGAAGCCTATAGCAACAATTTCGTTTCAGGATTCCAAAAATCCAGTGAAGGTTGAAAATCGGACGATTTTGAAAATAAACTTTGTAAAATAATGGCGTCACCCAAGGTTAATCGAATACTACTAACCTAACCTAACGTCACCTCCTTCATAACAATATTAGATTGAAGAGCAGAGTTTACTTTTGACAACAACGGTAATATGTTTAATTATTATTCAATATTAGGTAATTTATCGTAATATTCAATTCTTGATAAGATTATGGTAGGTAATAAGTAGTTGAAGTAGTTTTAAAGAGTACAAAGGTGTGTCATTCATTAGTTAGTGATTGGATAGCTGGTGAGCAGTTAGAAACAACTTGTAACTTAAGGACACAGTAATTTAGGGAAGTGGTTCAGAAGTGCAACAATGGGAGTATCATTAAAATTGGACGAAGAAAACAAAGGCTTTGTACCTAATGAACTAATGACCCTATAAACACTCGACTACTTAACATGAAATTCACGGGAAATCATCTCGGACCTGACTCTACTCAGGCGTCAACCAAAAAATATCCACAGGTATTCAGCCCTACTTTGTTTTTAGTATTTAGAATGGGTACATGTGCGTGTCAACAGTGTGTTTTTGCAAGAAATTGCAACTGAAAGTGGTGCATCTGAATTCATAAACTTCACAATTTAGCCAAGCGTTCGAGGCAATTCAGTGTAAAAACTTGACACTAACAATTTGGAATTCAATAAAAAAAAGAGGCATATTAAACTGATCTGATATTGAATTATACTTAAAAAGTTCATTTGGCATAGTGCGTACATTAGAGAAGAGAATTACTGAAGGGGGTGGTGAAAATGTTCTAAAATTAAGTGCTCCTTAAGTCTTAAAGTGTTTCACAAAGTTTTTATGGTTCGTGCTAATTGAAGAGAAAAAAAATCTTATTTCATGAATATTATTTTAGTCCAGAGGAAACGAGTGAAGAAAGTGTGTTTGCAATATTTTAGTTTTCCTTTGAAACCATTTACGACAGGAGTGTCTCAAGTTTCAATTAATTATTAATTTGTTATTTTTAATAATTAGAAAGGAAGTTAATTTAATTTCTACAACAATAAAGATTGTCGGATTCATCATCGCATCTCTCTGATCCCACAGGCACGCCACACCCTCAACCACGCACATTCAATCCACAAGGCAATTTTGTCTAGAGAAAGGTGTGAGAGGTCGCTAACTTCCAAATCTAGACCTTACAATTGATAATTAGTTTTTGTAATAATGAGTAATGACATAAACCTCCTGACTAGTTCGGTTGACTTTCTCTATTTCTGTCTCTGAGCACCGTCCGCTGTTCTGTAAATGTCTTAAGTGTTCATAAAAAACTAACCAAAACCAGACTGACAGAAAAAAAACCTCAACTTAAGGAGAAATTCGAGAGCTTCATGATGGCCAATGTCTTTTTCATTTTTTTAAGTCTCGACGACTTCTTCAAATGGAGGAAAATAGGTACTTAGGGAAGTCAAACACTTTCTTTCTGACTTTTTGGGTATGGTTAGCATTGGGGATCACGAATCATCCCAAGCAAGAAAAACGTGGATTACATGGTGACATGCATTACACATTTACAAATGAAAGTGTTACACTTAAAGGACGCATAAAGAAAGTAAAGAAGGGAGTTTTTAGAATATTTTTTTTTGTAATTTCCATTGAATTCTTTTTCCTATGTTGACGAGGGAAGTGATTTGGGGTCCATGACGAGTCCCTTCTTGGTAATATTATCGATGACTATTCACTGTTCGTGCGTTGTTGCTCTTTTTGGGAGCGGAGGCTGGGACTGCTGTTGTGCTGGAGGCTTCTGGTGCGGTGGTGCCTTGTGCTGGGGCTGCAGCCAGTGGGGAAGATGGAGACCCGCCCTCCTTCCGTGGTGGCATTCGCTCGTTTATCGCATCCAGCCCGCGAGCCTCTGCGAATGACATGACCTCACCTGAGAATCCTTGGAGAGCTGCAAAGACAAAACAGAAAATTAGGCAAACCTATTACTGATTATACGTCACTTCTTTGAACATCAGAGCAGCATTTCCTAATTTCTACGCCACCGTTTTGTGCTCGAAATTAGTGAAATTGGGAATTAAGGGGGCCTTGTCGCCAGGATCCAAGTCCGTCTCTAATCAATACGAAAGGTAAAGGGACTTTCTCCAGGATTCGAGCGCGGATAGAAAGAACTCTCCTGCTGGAATTTTCACGGAGCCGGAGAAAGGGAGACTAGGAAGGAGCCTTCGTTATTGATTTCCAGGAGAGTTCAGTCAGTCGACGAAGGAATGAAAGATACAATTCAAACCTGTTGCGAATAGGGAAGGGACTGCCAATGAAGTAAAGGCACGGCCAGAGGCCTTCAGGACCCTCCAATAGAAACAAAAATCTTACCATTCCGAAGTGTAGTTCTTCCACCCGATAAAGCTCCAAGAGGTAGGTTACCAGTGGGTGTGAGACCCTTCAACTGCAATACACTTTCGCTTTCCTCCCTGGATCACAAATGAAAACAAATATTGAGGACCCTTAAGATTCACTTGACCAACGATAGGCCTCCTCTTTACCCCTCCTCAAAGAACGCTCTTCCGCTAAATGCTGCGTTTCTTAATTACCTGAGAACGGAGAAGACTCTTGCCATTTTCCCAATGGCACGAATCTTGTTCCGAATTACTTCTTTTCTTGCCGCTGCTGCAGCCCCTATAAACATTGCGAGAATCCGTTACAATTTCGGGATGTTCTAACTCTAGACATTGACGGACGACAGGAGAAAACACACAACCAATTAGAGTTAAGATCACTAAAACAAAATACAAAATACACATCTGTAATACACATCTACTCTACAGACATGAAGGACCAAACAAACATTAATAAATATAGGTTAATATCTCATCAAATTAGAGTAAGATTACACCCAAAATATCCTAACTCATGGTCAACCCTCTAGAAAAAAAAATCGTCTGCAAGAATGTCACCCCAGATTTCTAGAGTGCATTTTGCAAAATCAGCCAACTGGGAAAATTTGGTAATCAAAGTAAAGTTATTTAATAAAAAAAAACATCCTCTGGATTTGGTCCCCCACAATCCCGATTAGATAAAAAAATATCGCAAATCCATAAATCCACCAACTTTCACCCGAATAAGTCAAATAAATCCTGAGTCAAATCCTTATGATTTTCAAATCAAAGTACGAGTCCGAAGTAATATCAAATGCTACTTGTTTTTGGTCTAAAAAAAAGCTAATTACTCCCAGAATTGGTGCTTTTGTAAATTAACTTCATTGTAAAGTGCCAATTTAGGACTCAAAATGTAACGACTAGGCTTCTAAAAAGGCTTCAAAAACATAAGCATGTCAAAGAAAGCAAAGCAGTTGTAGGCTCCCTTCAGAGTCACAGCAGCAGTTGTTTCCACTCAAATTAGTTGAGAAAACTCATTTGAGTCCACACATACACCACTCGCGCACAAGTCTGTCTATTTCTGTAGAAGGAAAGAATATTGTAGAAAGGCTCTTTTTAATACGATTAGAAAGCATTTGTAGAAGCAGAAAGAAGCTTCACAGAGGAAGTAAAAACTTTTCGGAATGAAAGCACAGAAGGAACTTACCAATTTCTCTGCCCGCTTCACTAGCAGCGGCGAGATTCTCGCTCAGCCGTCGGATATAATTCAGTCCTAATTCACATATACAAGAGTTTCTCATACACAAAACGGGTCAACGAAAAGAAATGGAACTGATTTTTCAATTCGAAACGAAAAAGTCAAGGAAATAGTGTAGGAGGAAAGAACATAATAATTTGAAAGATTCCAAAGTGCTGAATCTCGACAAGCATATTTACAAGAAGAGAGGTAAGGGTAAGTAAGTCATGCATTTGTTAGTTAATAAGACTGTATTTAGACAACAGAAACTACGAAATCAGTCATGAAGCCCAAACTTATCAAAGAAAAAAAAAGAAAGTAAACGAAAGAAGAAAAACTTCAAAACTAACAAAAAGAGGGGAGATTAAAATTAGGTGCGTCAGTTAACATGCCTCAAAATGTCTCAAAACTTTGAGGGTGCATTTACTTAAGTAGTTTGGTTTGCCTTTTGAACAAACTTTCTACCACTGCGATTTAATAAGATAGTTTTTGAGGACATTAAAATTCATTCCTTTTTCAAAACTTTTCTAAGAGACATTATCAAAAACCAAGAAGAAAAGAGAAAGAAGGGAAAGCAAAAATGACTCAGTCATCTAAATTCTAGCAGTTTTCATCATTCGTGCCAGTGCATTAACTAAGGAGCAAATTCACTGCTTTCATTACCACACATCCATACATCATTATTTACCCACTGCTATGTGTGTAACCAGTCTCGCCACCACCACCATACTCAATTACACAACGCAAGTTAGCGGAGAAAGCAAAAGAGAAAGTCAACTGCGTCGCCGAGGTACATGTGCTGAGTAGGCAAATTAAATAATTCTCGCCTCTTACACACTCTTTAATGGTTCAAAAACTATTAAGAGTAGTCTCCTTGGTCCAGTCCTTTCATGTTCGGTCACCGGACCGTAAAGTAAGTCAAGGCACCTAGTAAATATGGCTGCTAGAGCTCTGTCCATTTGTGAGGAAAGTCAGTTGGGAGTAGTTGTAATTCTAAAGAAAATAAACATGTAGAGCAGTAGGGCTGACGTCATTGAGAAACCAGAAAGCACTTCCCTATAAAGCCCATTCCATCATCATTTAGATCTCACTTCAGTTCTTGTCATTATACTTTCCAGTCATCAAATAACCACCATCATCTGCCGCTACAAGCTCATCAGCATACACTTAGAAAGCAACCGCAAACACATCAAAGCAATCCACATCAATGCCCTTGCCCTTAAAAGTCTCCTATACTAGATCCTTCCTCCTTCCAGGCCCACTGCGCTGCACTGGAAGAAGAAAGGTCCCATCACTCTCCTCGGCTTTTACTGCTCACGAGAAAATGACTTGCTCTCATTTCCCCAAGACCATGGACCAAGCTATTAAAGAGAAAGCTTTCAAATTAACAACAGGAAATCCTCCCCACTCTCTAATGAATCAAATACGAAACGCTGAAAAAAGAGAGGAGGAAGGATACGCCAAAGCGTTTCATGTTCCACTCGCATTTTTTTTAACTTGGAAACGAAACCTCAAAAATACAAAGAAAAGAGGGGATTTGACTACTACTGCTACTAAAATAATCCCATCAAGTTCTAACCTAAAATGTGGAAAGGAAAAACTTTGTCTACATTCCTCCACATAAAATTACATTTGTGTGAAAAGACGTCAGGGAACAGGAAACTGAAATGTAACATTTCCTGCTGGAATCCCTTTCAAAAATTAGATTCTCATCCATCATTCACCCATTTTTGTTTTAGTATTTCGGGATTTCTTGAACGTTATACGCCTCTTACGTTACGAATTCGTCTGAATAAAAAGTTGAAATACCAATCCCTCTTGTCATTGTGAGTTAATTCGAAGGGAAAAGTGATTTTACGAAATGAAAATATTAATAAAATAATTTAAAAAAACACAATGCGGCAAGCGATTTCTCATTCAGTTTGACTCCCTTTCCCTTTATCTAGACAGCTC
The DNA here is from genome assembly GCA_021029175.1 of Bilobella aurantiaca. NCBI lineage: Eukaryota > Metazoa > Arthropoda > Collembola > Poduromorpha > Neanuridae > Bilobella > Bilobella aurantiaca. Next base: position 16,109 of record VYYI01000175.1, on the reverse strand, counting down.
AATACAGCACGAAGGAAAAGCAAAGAACATAAAACATTGACAACGTATTTGTTAGAAATGCTACAAAAAGTATAAGCCACTCGAATCACGTCTTCCTTCTTTTTTTTCATCACGTAGAAAAAAAACGGAAACAAGAGAGTCAAACCGATTGGTTACAATCCACACTTGTCATTGTTATCTCCCTTCCGACAAGGATTGAAGATAAATACCTGCTAACTGACTTACAAAAGTCTACCGCTAGTCGGATTGAGCAGAGAAAGCACACGAGTAAAATCGAAAATAATTCAGATCCCATAAATAATAAGTAAAATACAAAAAACTAAAATGACAGGACGGGGACAGGAAGGACGAACAAGAAGCGTGAAGTGAATAAAAATGAAAGATCCCGCACCGTCGTCCGCTCCTTCTTCACCTTCCGTCATTAATTCATCATCAGAGCAAATGTTCAGAACATTTACTAACATCTCCGTAACTGTAAAAGAAACAAATCAAAAACTCATTAATCACACCGTGGACGAACACAGTGAAGCAATGAAATTCCACTCACTCAATGTTATTCTTTTTCAGAAAATGCTTGGGAACATATTATTGAAAAAAGCACTAATAAGTCTATTCCACGCAGTTGCAAATTTAAAGCACGTTACTGAAGCACTAACCCTTCTCTCCAACAAATGGCAGTGACCATGTGAACACGTCCATAAAGTTAGGCAACCAGTATGGATGCGGTGAACAATTGAACTGCCGAATATTCATGACATTATTCTCATACTTAAGAACTGCAGCCTGAAAACAGAACAATTTTCTATAGAAAGGCCATACTACTATTCTATTAAAAGTGGAGACTTGAGACCTGTTGCACTGAACATTCTCTGGAAGTGTTACAATTACTGAGGCCGATACGAATACTTTTATTGACTTGCTTGATTCGCAACTCACCTTGTTATTATAGACGTCTAGATAATTTGGAGCAGAGAAAATGGTAATTAAAGACGGGAAACCTGTCGTTTGACTTTTTCTGTACATCCGATATCTGGAAAGGAATAAAACTTTTTATTAATGTGTATTTACATTGGCATTGGAACTCGAGCTTGAAAAAGAAAAGTTTGGTTATATTTACCCAGCGTCCTGAGCTTCGTGGGCTCTTATAATGGAGAGGAGGTTATTGTTTTGTAGGAAATCACAGCAGGCTGCATAGCTAGAGAATTCCAAATATAAAAATAAGAAACTATGTTTAATGACCTCTATCAAATCTCGAGCACCTGTAGAAATATGAACATCCTCGAACAGTATTATGAGTGAAATGCTCCGAAGTATTCTTTTCGTTTCCGAAATCCTCCAATGGATCCGACCAAAGGAGATCACACATGGGTCCAAATGCAGGGGGTTCTTTGAATCGATCCAACTAATCCAAACATTAATAAATAAAGGATTCTTCCACGCTTTCTCCAAACAAACTTTGAGCATAGCTTCCTCTTACTCTTCGGATATCATCTAACGAGTGGATTTCAGGTGAGAGTCCGCCATGGACGCAGAGAAACTGTTGATTCATTAATGCTGCTAGTGGGAGACAGTCAAATGCTTCCATGCACGCATCATAAACCCGTTCCGAATATTTGATTTTACCTAATTTTGACAGCGTAAAAGTGTCACGCCCCGAGTCATCAGCACAGACATTAAATAAATTAGTCCTTGAGGGCTAAAAGACTTACATTCTTGTTTAAACGTGAAGTACTCAGTCAGATGTCGACATTCGTGGTTCCCCCGGAGTAAGTATAAGGTGTTCGGGTAGGTTAATTTTAGCGACCATAAATACAAAACACACTAATCGAAAAAAGAACAACAATAAACGTTTTAAGTATTAAGCCAACTCGTTCTACAAACTCCAACTTTTCGCTTGTCGAATTAGGATTTTACCTCTATACTAAAGTAACCTCTATCAACGTAGTCACCTAGAAATAGGTACTTGGTCGAGGCCGGGTCACCGCCAACGTCGAATAGCTTCATAAGGTCGTAGAACTGACCGTGGATGTCACCGCAAACTAGAAAAGTTTAATGACAAATCGTGAACATCTTTATTTTGTCTCACCCTTTGGGGAAACGAACCTGTGACAGGGGCTTCAATGTCAATCATAGTGCGTTCTGTACGCAGAAGAGCCGCTCCGTCATTTATAATTTTAAGTGACGCACTTTCTTCTATTCTTCCCTCCTGAACAAAATGGTGTTTTAGTTTCTCGTGATTAGGTTTTCCAGTCCTGCTGTCAAACACTTCTGCAACTGTCAACTTATGAGTTGGAGGTAAGGGAACACCTGTCAAAGCACATGAACAGTTCAAATTAGACAAATCTTAAGTCAAGCTACATTTACAATAGTAAAAGAAACCAGAAAAACGTTTTTGTCAAAGGTTTAATTACGAGTCATCTCCTCTCTGTTTTCCAACCTAAACCAAGAAGCCTAAAACGAAACGAAAAAAAAAAAGATTCGTAGCACAACCACAGCCCAACCCTTTTTAAATAAATTGACAGGGCATGGCATGGGCGTTCAGAACACAAAAGCATTTTCCTTCCCAAAGTTTCTTAATTTGTTTTGCACCAGTAGCATAAAATTGGTCATTCCTTACAAGGGGAAAACGCCCTTGCTCTTCCTAATGCATAATTTTGTTGATTATTCCTTCTCCCTTTCTCAAATGCTTTTGTGAGTTGTTGGAACTTTCACATCCACTTTCTCTTCTCCATTCCTACCACTACTTCCCAGCCATAATATTCCTTTTTGCATTCCTTTATCTATGTGTTCTCTCGTCCTGACTATTCAGCAGCGTTCAGAATTCACTGCGTCCACTTGGATGAACAAGAATAAAGAACGCGCCAACTCCATACTGAGCTCAACAGGTAAAATCCATAGCTCTCTTCCCTTCCGCTCCTCCTATCTATGACCTTCTCCTCCAAAAGTCCATTCTTCTGAAAACCAAAAACTTGAAGCGCCGCGCAAGGAAAGCCCAGTCCAACTTCACTCATAGCTACACTACCCACTGACATAGCTTAGCAATGAAGCGAGTCAAGCCAAGACACAAAGAATCGAAGATCCTTGACACAGCGCCAGGAAAGATCCGATTCATCCCAGACTTCCAAATGACAACTTACCAACTTCTCCTTCTCCTTGACTCGAGCACAAGAGGACTTTTAACGACAACCCAATTTCAAAAATGTACTCGCTACTCGGCTATGGAAAAGTCTCCTAAAATCCAGCAGAGACTTCCAGCCTAGAAGTTCCTTCCTAACAACGCATCGTTTGCCTCCTTTTAATCAATCGTAGAAAGCATAAGAATTAGTTAAATGGACTTTGACTTTAAGTGGAGTGAATTCAAGATCAGGATCGCGAATAAACTGTTGTATCTGTATCGCACTCCGAACGACAATTGTGATTGAGGTCAAAAGCATTTCCAAACTTTTACTTTTAGTTTTGGTGAGGAGGAATGCTAGTTAGAAAAGAGCAATTCAGCATGAAAGAAGAAAAAGTTAAGAAAACAAGACTTGGGAAGTTAGCTAGCCTACTGCACAGAGATGCACGGGAGCCTCGACAGAACCCAGGGTGCCCGGGTCCGACAACATACCGGGGTCAATTATGATATAGAAAATTTTGCATATGTTCGGGACAAGGGTAACAACAACGCTGATAGTACGAGCGAAATGAGGTGACGCCGGAGGCGCTCAACTATGTTTGTTCATGAACGCTAAAATTCGCGCATGCGGCAATAATAGTTTGACAAGCAACTGATAGCGCCGAAGGCGCTTCGGTTTTTTGGATTTTCAGTCCCAAACTAGTAGTCTGACCCATGTATTTCTTTAATATTACCCTAGATATTAATAAACAAAACTTGTGGTTAACCGCTTCAACTATCTATTGGCCACAATCATCTAGCGCCGAAGGCGCTTCAGTTCTTTTGGATTCAAAGTCCTAAACTAGTAGTCTGATCCATTTAATTCTTTAATAGTACTCTAGGTATTAACACGAAAAATAGTGGGTAAATGAACCACCAGCATCTAGCGCCGCAGGCGCACCGATTTTTCGGATTTTGAGATGTAAATTGTTCTCTGACCCTCATACTCTTCTAAGAATTAGAATTCACTCTTAGGATTTACCTTCAAATTTCGCCGAATTTTTCTTAATTTGGGGCAAATTGTGCTTTGTCTCTGATCCTAGCATTATCTATTTAAAGTAAGCAAAATAGCGCCGGAGGCGCTTCGACTTTTCGATGTTCAATTTCAGGAAATGTCAATTTAACCCCGTTTGGAGCCACATTTGAATGAAAAAAAGCGCCGGAGGCCTTTAGAAACTACTTGATAAACAACAATTTGCGCCGTAGGCGCCGCGATTTTTGCAATTTCTAGCGCTAGAAGTGCCGTCTGACCCTGTCCTAAGCTAAAATTACCCTGGTAGAAACTCTGACTAGGGTCGTGTGCGACCCTACCTTCTGACCAGGGTCATTTTGACCCCAAGTTCTAACCAGGGTCGCGACATGGCAAACCGGGTTCCCGTGCATCTCTGCTACTGCATTCATCAAATTGTTGCCACCCATCGAAATTGTGCTTGTGATGGGATAGGAATAGAAAGAAAGTCCGAGCTAGTTATCCCTACAACTCCTTCCACCCATTTCCTTTCTTCCTTACTTCAAAAACTTTCCTATACCCATCCTTCATCCACAAAGTCCCTCTAAGTTCCGTTCCAAAGAAAGTGACACCCTGGAACAAAAAAAAACTTCAGTCCCTAGTACCCACCCAAAGAAAGCATTTCCACCATCGCATTTTAACGATCAGCCTGTTGAACTGTGCCGAATTGAAAAAGGCTACTGGAGGACAACTTCAATTTCTCAAGTTGTGCTCTTAGAAAATGCCAGAATTGTACACCCTTTTTTGGAAAACCTCGCCTTTGATATCTTCATCTTTGAAATCATTTGTTCGGAGCAAACCTAACCCGATCTAAACACCTAATATAAAGTCGTTTTTCAAATTAGCAAATTACAATATAAAAACATTAATACTGGAATCTGGTATCATTTTGTAACTGAACACATTCGTGTCTGGTTCTGCTAAAGTTACTAAAAATTTTTCACCACCAAAACTTTTTCCGCCTGGAAAGAAAACATTGAGTATTGGATTTTGCGACCTTAAAACTATCGACAGGGAATGCTCGGACGTATTAGAAGGAAATGAAAAAAAGACGGTTATAAAGTCATTTTGTTTACGAAAGTCAAAAGTTGAATATCCAAGGAGATAAGTTAATAACTTAAAAATAGCTACGGTTGAAGTTGATCGTTTGAGAAGAGTGATCGAGAAGCGTAATTGATTTCTCTTGCCTCCCATTGACTCCGTACACGAAGATTCAATTTGGAGCTCTTGCAGGGGAAGACAGTAAGGGAATGAAGATAATTATTGATTTCCTTTGCAAACAGACGTCAGATGAGAGGAGCATAGAGAAAATAAGAAAATAGGAATTGGCCTGGGGGCATTACTTTTAAGCTTTCACAAACTACATCCACCACTACCAATAATCACTACGCTTCTTTTACTCCTGCGCTAATTCCACAAAACCAACCAAATCCCAAACATCCACTTTCTCTCTCTCCTCTTACAAAAATGTTATCAATATAACCAACGAATCTGTCAAGGAAATTACTCAAAATCTCAATTCCACAAAATTGCTTTGAAACAAATGAGTACAAAAAAGGAGCTTGTTGGAATATTCCAATTCCATTTTCAGGAAGAGGTACTATATACAAAAGATGCGCAACGCGTCAGAAGAGGATGGGCATCACATTATCCAATTTCCAATATCCAACCCCAGAATGATTGATTCGACCTGGAGAAGTGGTAAACATTGAAAGTTCTAGTTATGTATACAATTTAACAAAAAAAAATCCAAGAAAAATCTGCACCCGACTATCATTTTTCTTTAAAGAAAACTTCAATTGGCCAACATCCCGTGTATTATTTTTCAGGCATGACGGCCGCCGCATGAGGTTTACCTTGCACCTTCACCTTTCCTTCAATTTTTTATTTGAAACCTCCTTAACCGTTCATGTTGAGGCTTTCAGTCCAACAGAACGTGTCAAAACTCCTGTAAATAACTTTTGACTTGGAAACCCTACTCGAGATGCCGAAGCCTTTCGATATACTTGGCCACACTATCCCATTCAACAGTACAAAACTGTTTACCAATAAGGGATGTAAAGAATGGGAAATGAAACGTGGCGAATTGCTTATTTAGAACAATACAATCTAGCTCTTTAAATTATGAATTAGGTAGCCGAAGTTGTATTGAACATGGCTCCTCCGAATGTCGAATGAACAAAGCAGTAGAATAAAATAAATCAAAAGAAAGTTATCCAAATACAACTCATCTACTCATCTTTATATTGGTACCAGATTTTGCTGAGAAAATCAAACTACTGATAGCTACTAGAAGACTCAAAGAAAGGCTTCAAAAGTTTCAATCGTTTTTCTTGAGATCCTCTTGTGTAAATGTTCCTATTATTAACAGCCGCATCTTCAGCTTGATTAATACTGCACTACTGGAAGTGGAAGGACTAAAGTTACAACTGGAGATTTGAAGAACCATTCACCCGTGGGAAAAGACAAACAATAGAAAAGATTGAATAGAAGGGACTTAAGGACCACTTACGCTCAACCCTTGCCCTCTTTTGTCCCGACAAATCTTGTAATTCGCCATCAGACATTTCAACAAATTCTTTGTACTCCTCCATTGTGATTCCATTTACCAACATTCACAGATCAGAGGGAGAAAGGTCTCGGGTTCTTCACTGCATATATGCCAATACAATTTAAAACTTAAATACCATCCTCCATTTTAGTTCTCTTTTAATACTTCACTTCACTTCAAACATTTTTTTTTATTGTAATTACATTGAAGTTGACAGAGCTATTCGTCGTATTGCCACTGCCTCCCAAACTTCCCTTTACGGTCAATTTAACCGCGTTTCCCGGAAAATGTTGATGTTTTATCCTCTAAAACCGAAACCGAAATTAGTTAGCCTGCCTCGTGATTATTTATTTCACTTGTTGAATAAGGTGGTGGTGGGATAGGAGACAAAGACAGTATATTATTTATAAATAAAAGTCTTCACGCAATGTTTATCCAGCGTATCAGACTATAATTTACTTGAAAAAGAAGAGTCGTCATAAATTAGTTGACATAATTGGAAAAGAAGACATAAAACTTGACAAAGCTTAACATTAACAAATAATGCTGACGTTAAGACGTTAGAAAATAATCTCTAAACCTAAAATAATTTGCATCACTTGAATTTACTACCTAAACAGATATAAAAAAAAATAGTCAAAATTATACAAATATGGGAAAGTCGGCAAGAATTAAGACCTTGTTTTTATAGAAATGAGAATGAGAAACCAGAGGAGGAAGTTCCGTGTATTGATCTTAAAAAGCGTCCTCATAGCTAATTCATTACCATACACGATAAGATCTAGTTGTTGGCGGAGCCTAATTACAAAGCTTTGCTCACTCGTTAAGTGCTCTAATCAAATCGGAATCTCACACAATTTCGATTCGTTAGGAACCTCTGAAAGAAGGGGAAGTGGAGAAAACAAGGACTACTGCTGTTTGGAGGACAAAAGGAACCAAAAATGAAGTGTAACCTTAAATTAAGCCAAGTTATTGGTATGGGAGAAAGGAGGAGAAAGTGGGGCGATTGGACTTGATATTTCATATTTGTCTAGCCTACGTTAGCACTTACTGGAGTCCCTCCTGACTACATTTATCCTGAAGTGGAGGGAACTTTGAATTGACTAGGACTTGAAATCCCAGTCTCATCTACTTCCAATGATTATGTTTCGCCTCTGGAGGCCAAGGGAGGAGAAAGTTATTTAAACACGCTCTTCGTTAGAGATGAGGCCCCCTCAGGGAAGGTTTAAAAATGCAAATGCTTTCAAGAGGCTTGGCTCTAGGACACAGCATTCAAATGCTCTGCTCTCTCTCTAGTCCTTTTGTTACGTCTCTTCCGCTTCATTTGACGTTGTTCACCTGATGAGAAATAAGGTTAAAAAGTTGAGGAGGGAGTCGGAAGATACCGAAAAGTCAGGTTTGAAATAGGTTTTCGGTTGAATACTAAACCTAGCCTTAGCCTTCACTCGTGACAATCAATATGAACTTTCTCCTCCAAGAACAAAATCCACTCATCCACCTCATCTCAACCACAGTCCTTCCTGTGGAGACAGAACTCAAGCAAGAAAAGGCTAAGATACGAATGTAAAATATGACTTCATCCCAACGGAATTTACATCTTCCTTCCAAGCATTATGAATTTTTCAACCCAAATCCCATAATAGCATAGTAAATTTCCCAAACCCAATGCTCTTCCATTTGTAAACTTTAGAGAAATAATAACACAAAAGACATTCGAAGGCGACACGAACCAAGAGCTCAACGCAACAGTGAAAACAACTGGTACTGCTACTTTGAATTCCATTACACCCAACACTCCTTCAGCTTCCAAAAGCAGACTTTGACATCTTTCCTTCATCTCAAGATTTAGCAGAACAACGGAAGGCACAGGCAGGACTTCAACAAGTCGTCCTAATACGTTTAACACATGTTACATAAGTGGTTATTTTGCAAAGATTGTAGAGCTTTTGATTTGCATTTGAGTGGTAATCAGTACGGCTGGTATTATGGGCATTGGTCATAGCATGAGTAGTAATAAGTAGAAAGCATCTTTGCTTCAAAAAGTGAAAGGAAGTTGTACTCTGGCTTTACGTCAGTTCTTTGTTAGAAAGTTGTGCCACTTTGGTTGTAGTGGGTGGGTCTCTCAGCTAAAAGTGAAAGGGACCCCCAAGCCAAATCCAGATTTTTAGATTTCCTTTTTTTGTTTCCTTTTCCTTTCATATAACATTCAAGACAGACCGAATTCTTTTGACTCTCCAGCGTCTCTCCTTGTTAAATTTTCACCTAAGACCGAGGCCAAAAAGTAAAGAAAAGTGGCGGGCACATTTTTGCGGGAGGAGAAAGGAGTGGTGGCGCACTGTCCCAGCTCACTTTCTATCTTCCTTTTATAATAAGAAAAGGATTGGCTTTATATCCATGATCAAGAAGGAAATCTTGAGCCTCCATTCAAGCCCTCTAACCATATTATATGAGAGAACATATTCAGACTTGGTCTCGTCGACGAGGGAGCCTAACACCCCCTTGCTTTCTCTTACGGAGAAAGTAGCAGTGGAGAGGGAGGAGGAGAAAGTAGGAAATCGATATTAGGCTCCTTGGAAATGAGGTTGGAAGGGAGTAAGGGTAAAGACCAACAACAACTGCTACGGGATGGCGACGAAGGACGAAGGACCTGCCAATGTCTACCTGAACACTCACCTTCCGTCCTTACCACCATCAGTGTCAACAGACCACCGAATTACAGCCCCGTCCAATTCCCACACACTTACAAACACCTTACATCTTATCATCACTACGCAAATATCCACATGATATCATTCCCCATTAAACTCATCTTCATGAAGGATCTTATTAGAAAATAACTGCAACAGGAGCACGAAACTTCAATCTCCAGGTTAAGCTTTCGATTATCTGCTCAATACAGCCAAACAACCCCGTTCTTGGACGGAGGTAAACGCTACAAAAAAAAAGTTCTAGAACTTCAATTTCGATTTCTATACCTTTCCAACAAATATTATATTTAAATTGACTGCGAAGGGTCTAATCGAATTTAAATCCGTCCTACCTTCGAGGAAAGACTCAATAGCAAATAATACCAATAACACTATTAAGAACAAATTCATCTTCATCCTAATTTTTATAATAGGAGAGTCCCAGGGAATTCTACATGTTGGAATTCTGGGCCCAATTCCATATTGTGGCACTTTTGGAAGCTCCAAAAGTCTTAAGAACTTGTCGGATGAGACAATTCAAGTCAGGTCGAGCGGAGATGCCAGAAAATAGTCAAATAGTGTATTCTATTCTCGGGCCAGGCCAAGTTAAATTGTATCACTTCCTCGGCATTTGGGATATTTTCATCATCTACCAAACCTAACCTAATGGGAGGGCGAAGGAGCTCTATAAACAAATGAACTTGTTAAAGGTCTTCTTTACTCTCAGCTCTATATAAGAAGCATAAGTCAAGGACTTAAACGGTTCAAGATGTCATTTCATTAAATTATTCATTTACACATTCAACATCCGAAACGGAAACGCACTTGAGTTTGCTTAACTATAACACTAACTTAATCCAACTAAACTGCAACAAATACTCGATCCTCGATTATGTTCACTTCTAAGGGAAAAGCTAGTAAAATTAAGACTAGAATGGAGATCACGGGATCTCACCTTAACCATGCATTGGGATAATTTAGGATTCATAATGGCTGTAATGAAGATTTTGCTAAATAATTCTATCGATCATTGTTCCTCAAAGCATTAATCGTGAAGACAAAATTTAATTAAAAATGTGATTCTGCGAGAGAAAATCAACAACAAAAATCTAGGAAAATATACATAATTTTCCCTGCGTGGTCTAGAGTGTCAAAAAAAGTCACTGAGCTTCTTCCTCCTTCCTTCGAGGAAGGGTATTCAAATTGCATTTTGTAGTTAAATTCTAATCGAGAGCTCAAACATCACTCCTGCTCCTCCTCTATTAATAGAATATGGAAATCCTCATGGGAAAGAAGTGAGTGTGAACAGTGAATGATGGTTAAAGCGAAGCCGTGGAAGTGATCGATTAGTCTTCAGAAGGGAAGGATAGACGACATTCACTTCCAGTATCTGTCCAAGATCAAACCCATACCTACACTCCGCTCCTAAATGCCTTCAGCTCACTCTGCAAATTAATGAATCTGTGGCCACAAAAATGGATCTAGCCTATTTTACTTTACAATCTTCCTTCTCTTTCAAGATGAAAAATTATCTTCAGTCGGAGAAGCCCTTAGCAAAACACTAAAACACAACAATCATAGGTCAAATTAGTTCCCTATCCCTACTAAAATATTACGAATTAGTTTATGGGACCCTTTAAATCCTATCGACTGAAATAATAGATTCATTAAAATTCATTTAAGAGTACCATCATCATTGACTCTTGAAAATTGTTTTCTTTCCATTTGCCTACGGCTACACCAATAGCTCCTCGCATCGTCGGTCATATTTTCTTAATTTCGTATCGAGAAGGTAGAAATGCTCTTGTCAAAGTGGAACTCAAAAAGACTCTCTAAATGAGCCAATCCCATAAATACTTGACTATTATTAGTTGTGAAAAGCCTAAAATAAACGCACGCACCTATTTACCTCTTTTTAGCTCTTGTCCCGTTGTGCCGAAAGAAATATCAGAGCAAGTTGGATACCGCAAAAGAGGAATGTCCATGATGAAAAATTAAGCACAGCACAATACAGTAATGCACAGTAAGTAAGTGAATCTACAAAGTACTAAAAGTGGAGCTTCGAGGTAAGGCGTGCAACGAAACTTCAAATTCGGTGGGTTGGATAAAATTGAATGGCATCAATCAACCACTCTCAATCTCTTCTTAAAGCCAGGTTTGTAGTGACTGCTTTGCTATCCTAATGCACACTGCAAACCATAAGTTATGGTTATGTTGTATAACCCTGAGGAAAAAAAAACATTCCACTAAAAAGCGAAATCATAATAGCAAAGTGCAAGTTTATCCTCACGGGAAATGTAAGTTTAATGTGTTCATTTTCTTATAAGATCCCGGATCCAATGTTACAAAAAAGTTCATATTAAGAAAAATAGAGTTGGTCATGACGTTTTCACAAAAGTGAAGAAAGAACGGCTGAATTCTACTGTCGTCCCATCACTTTCTCCTCGTCTTCTCGCAATGCTAATCTTGTGATAGGTATTTCTAACCTGTAATTTATGTCACTCAACTGTCTATTGCAACAAGTTGAGCCTAAGTCCTTGTAAAAAAAAGGAAAAAAAAGAAAAAAAGCAGAGTAAAAAAGTGGAGATAATAAGGTTTGTGTATTGACAAAAGGAGAGGAGATAGAGAAAGGAAAAGACAGAGCCGGAAGTCTTGAGATTTCTATTCTGCCATCTCCTGTCATTCACAGCCCTGCCTCCAGTCTTCATTTCTATGCTCATGTGTGACCAAACTCACAGCAACAAAAACGAAACAGAATTTTATGTCCTAATAAAAAATATAAATCCCCTTTTGACCTAAATCATCTACGCAGACACCAACCACCACCACCGAAAACCAACAAATCTCGCACACAAAGAACACAATCTTACTTCTCCACCTAAGCATAATTTCGGATGAACAATTCTCTCATTCTTAAACACAAAGTTCTGAATTGTCACGCTCCCCGTTTAGGGAATTAGCCTATGCTTTACACTTGAATTCAAAAGAATTAAAGGCAGATGAGGATACGGAATCAGCAGCGTTATTATCTAGTCTTTAGTAGGCAAATTAATTATTCACACAAAAGCGTTTTATTATCACAAGACTTTCCTTTAAAGTTGGGACGATTCCAATTCGGTGACTTTCATAATTCATATTCAAGTCCTTGTGCTCTGACGCCCTTCCGCAAGAAAATTTGCAAAAATTAAAATTAAAGTCTTTAACGTGATTTCAATTCCGTTGGCACGCAATGAGTGTGGACAAGTTGTTTCTTCAAAAGATTGAAACAAAGGGAAATAAAAATAATCTTGGTCAAAACAGTTTTCCTATCGTGTGTGTGTCAATGTGTTAATAACTTAAATTCTTAAAAATTAGGGACGGTAAAAACAGGCCGACATCGACTGCCTAAATGTTTGAAAATGTAGAATGTAGTCCAAACCAAGCCCTGGAATGTATGAAAGTTGACTGTTTGATGCTCTTATTTGGAATTCAATGCTATGCTTTCTCGCACGACTTTGGAATAAAAACGAGAAAGTCCAGCTGGGGAAAATTCAATTACCAAAGCTCAAAAGAAGTCTTCGTCTTTCTTTCTATAAATTGGGGCGAAATAGTATACATAGCTAGTATGTTGTAACAACTACTTTTATAATTTTTAGTAGTAAGTAAGCGAGTTATAAACTCCATTACATGTTTAAAAAAGCTTAAAGTACTGCTGCTACTTTCTAGAAATGTGAATCCATAACAATGCCTCTAGTCGCAGTCTTCCAATTTTCTTTAGCTAATTATTATTTTTTATTAACTTGAACTCATTCTTTTCTGCTTGAAACGTTTCCAGTTGTTCAGTTTGTTGTTCGTAAAAAATCAACTCCTATCGGCCAACCTTAACTTTCTCCAACAATAATTACATTAGGGAGGTGAGTATGAGCCTAAATGATAACAAACTGCATGTTTCGCAGGTGAAAGTAAACTAATAATAAAAAAGTTGTAGTCATATTGAATCCTCCCCTGTCCTCTCCCCTTGCACTTTCTTACGTCCTACAGTTTGAAATTCTAGGCATTCTTCATCTACTGATCTCTTCAGCGTCTGACTAGTCTCCGAGTCACAGACTGAAGATTCATAAAGTGAATAGATGCCTAAAATTCTTATCCAAAGGCTTCTGGCCACTTTCTCTATGCTTTCACTCCAATTCTTATTCAGACCACATTTCCGACTGCCGTCATAACCTGAACCTCGCCCATAGTGCGCTCACTGGCTCACTCCTTTACTACTCAAGGGAAGGCATAATGCATTTGGTTGGGCATCTTTAGTAAGAGGCCCTAGCTAGCGCAATGGTTAACACTGCCAACCTTACTTTTTGCCTTCCCACAATACCTAAACGTCGATTCTGGAGCAGGATAATTTTCAATCTTTAGTTTTGCTCTCCATAATCTTAATCATGAAACCATTAGAGCATAGCCTACTGTCGACACAAAATAAGTGGCTTTTCTACTTGCCGAGAGTAAAACCAAAAGAGAAAGGTATTTATGGCCTGTGGCCTTATAGGGTGGTTATGGTTTCGTTCTAAAATATCCGTTGTGAGAGGCCGCTTAGCTTTTTAGCCAATTTAGATACAATTTCACCAATTTATTCCAAGGTCCCGCCTAGAACACTTTAACAAAAAGATTCGGAATAGGGTGTTAATTCGCCGTTTCCCCAGAACCGATTCTATTGCCTGTTGGAAAAGGCCATTAGGCCTCTGCTGCATTTTCGTTACGTGCTGCTCTGGAATTGTTGGAGAAAGTATTTGTCTGAACAACCAACGGAAGCCGAAAACTGTCAAGTTGGAAAGCACGCAAAATATATGCATACTATCATCTAATCTTGAGTCCAAAATCTAAGAATCTAACGTCCACACCGCACAACAGCCACAGCGATCATTTCCTCATCTTAACTCTGAAATGCAGGGACTGGCGCAGAGGAGAGTAACAATAAATCCTTATGTAAAACATGCAACCCAAGGTGAATCAAGCCAAAGTAGGCTTTGCTAAGCCTTAAACCATCAGGAACACAACCAGAAGTTTCACAACGAACGAGAGGGACACAAAGGAAAACCTACAAAATAAATCTGCCGATTTTTTAATTATGCATACATAAAAGGTGTTTTTTAAACATTTTTTCAGCATACTTCACGGCTTTCCAATTCAAAATCGTAAAGAACTATGAAGAGCTTTTAGTCATAGAGTACAATGATCCAAAGCTTAGACAGCCAAGGCAAGGCTTCTGAGTGTTCTTGTTGGTTGGTTGGCACAGCAGCACCAGCCGCAATAGCTTGGCTTCCTCCTGCTTGATACTGATACTTGATTAATTTGGTACTTAGCAGGGAGGAAGTTGACGCATTTATTCGGCTGACGTTGTGCGTTGATATGGAAAGTGAAATTTTACAAGGAAGACTTGAGTTAACGATTTCTATTTTCATGGAAAATCCTGCTTTCTCTTGTAACAAGGAGGACTTTAGCAATGCCCAGCAGGAGCTTTGATTATTAAAGAGACATGCATAATTTAAAGGGCCGTATCTTCATACTAATATATGAATTAGCATACGTAGGGGTAGAGTACATATACATTGCCAGCAAAAGTTTGTTATGAGCTTCGTCCGTATAGAATAGGAGAAAGAATTTTATCCATAAGTAATGAACCTTTCTTCCATAGGTTTCAAACTTTTACAGGAAAGAAAAACATTGTAAAGCCAAAGCGTCCTTTTTCAACAGCCATTTTCGGCAATCCAGCATACGCAAATGAGAGCTGAGGTTGTTTGAAATAAGGTATTCTTGTAAGAGTGTTTTAAAATGTTCCAGGATCAGTCTAGTCTAGCCTTACCATGGGAAAATAAGAAACTAAATTAGGAAAGTCAAAGCCTTTAGACAGCGGAGTTTTGTCATTATACGGATGGATGTTTAGTAGTATAACATAATAACGAAAATATCATAGAATAAAATAGAAACATGGAGTGAAACTTGTAAATAACCAGAGAAGTCGCAAAATAAAGTGTAGTCAAAGGACTGTTCCTCGTCATCAGTATCTTCTGCAAGGTGATTGATTACAACCTTTAACCATGTAATATCGCCCCGCCTTAACTAACCTGAACACTGCGAAATTTTTAATATGCGTCAATCCTATACATAGGAAGGTTTAGCTCACTCTAAAACAAATTCCTAAACCTAACTTAAATTCTTGAACCTAACCACCTACCCAATCGATTTAATCCAATCCAAAATGCAATTAATCATTTTACATTTGATTTACTAATTTAAACTTGACCCTTAAAGGGTAAGTTCGGACTTATTTACGGTATTTCCAAGTTTATAAAACTCGAAATAACGAAACTATTTTTTTTGCTGAAGGATTCATTAGCTTCCGATGTCGCACCCTTACTTGAGGCTAACATTTAAATTTGCGGGGTACAATGCGACACCCTCGCGCTTACATCGACCGACTGCATCTTTTACAAATTAAGTTGTTTGACTGGTTTTATAAAAGAGTTCAAGCAGGGGAAAACATGATTTTCATATAGGAATTGAGTAGTGCTTTTAAATTGACGAAGGATGCATGATTTGACTAGAATTGATACTAATTGAAGATGTTTCCTTACTTTTAATGGCTCGCTCCGTTGTTGACATCTTTTGACTTGAGCTCATGTTTCCAAAAGCGATATTTTGTACAAAATTTGGAACACTAAATGCGAATAAAAT
>VYYI01000174.1:0-43557 GCA_021029175.1 Bilobella aurantiaca | reverse complement strand
CGAGTAAAGAACCGTCCATTTGTTGAGGAGGTCTTCCACCATTCCGAAAACTTCGACTTGTCCATCTTCTGAGCCAATCAGGACCTGGACTCCGGAAGGGTCCCAGTGAAGATGCGTGACACTGTACTCGCTGCGCTTGACTCTAATAACGAATTAATACAAATCAGCGTCGAGTTTAGATTATTTTCGGTAAAATTCTTGGTTTCGATTTCGAGTATGCTCGATTCGCGATCACGGTAAGCTTACAAGTGACAGTTCCAGGGCGTATTCAAATCAGCGACGAAGACGTAAGACCCTGTCCACGATATGGCGTCAATGCTATATTTGGGCTTGGACGACTTTGACTTTGGTGGGTTCTTGGTGCTTAGGTCAAAACTGGACGTGAACGCGACCAAATTGCGGACTGACACGCTGCAGACAGGCTTGTGTCCATCCGGGAGCCTAAATGGTCAATTAATTACAATTAACCATTCAATTAGCACAATTAATTAACTTCCTAACACACGGTAATCCAAAATTTAAGATCACTAAAAGTTCTTTTTTTCCTTACCTATTCAGCTCCGATGAATCGTCTACTTGCTTTACATGATAGAACAACTCCATTGTTAATTAATTTCAGTTAATTAATTAAGTAATTAACTTAGCTATTCATGCAAATTAATTAATTATTGATGAATGAATAACAAACATTGAAGTTTTCATACTTTAAATTTAGAATTTAGGTACAATTTATTGAGCTCGACAAACAGCCACTTCACACGGTCATTCTAGCCCACACTTGCATGGGCATCAAATAAAATACGAGAAAATAATTAAGAATAATTCCCTCCTGCTCGCAAAGAGCCTTAATTAGTTAATGCAGTTTTAATTAATAATTTAGTTAGAAATTTAGTTTCCAAGACTTTTAGTATTACATTTGATTTTAGATAATAGTTTAAGAGCACATAATTCAATATTTACTTGAAATTAGTGTAGAACTAAACAGAATAACTATTTTCGGAAGAATTATGCTCATATCTGTTGCGTTGAGCGATAGAGAATAATGCCGGGCGTAGCGCTTAGAGTGACCGGAGTATTGAGAGTGACTTTAAAATTCCATTTGTTTGAAGTAGTCATCTGTTGCTAATTTTGTGGCCATAAAAGGACATATAAATTTGCACAAGGAAATTCTCCTTGCAAACTCCTCTTCTTTCTTGACAGGAGAGTAAGGTGGTTCCCAATTTCCCTTCTGACTCATCACTTCGGGCGTGTAGCACAGGTAAGGCTTAATTGTTCAATTAACTAATTGCTCAACCATTAACTTAAGTGGAATTAAGTACAAGGGAGATAAACGTGTGACTAACTGATGGTTTGCATATGCAGTTGGACGTAAAACAGGGCTGGAAATACATTCCAATTTGGATAAAATGATGGTAAGGGTAAACAAACAAAAGGAATGATTCATACCTCGAGAAGTGAAGTAATTGAAGAGTTAATTAAGTAGCTGTTAATTGATTCAGGGATCATACAATGAAGAGGAGTTCCAGGAGACGTTTCAACTCTTTGACAACAAAGGGGATGGGAAAATCCAGGTGAATCAAGTGGGTGACGTACTTCGGGCCATGGGCCAGAACCCCACCGAAGCCGATGTCAAGAAGTTGACACAGACACATCGTCAAGGTACACGCGACGACACGACATGACATATCGAAATGAAGTGACATATTTGTATGGCATGGTATATTTGCACGACGTGACATATTTGTATGAAGCGAAGCGACATATTTGTACCAGATGACATGTTTGCATGAAACTTATTTGTACGACATGACACATTTGTATGACATATTCTGATTGAATTTGTAGAGGAAAGGATCAGTTACGAAGTATTTCTGCCCATGTACTCGTCCATTACAAAGAACAAGAGCAGTGACACGGCCGAGGACTTCATCGAAGGTTTGCGACATTTTGACAAGGAAGGGAACGGCTACATCTCAGCTGCCGAGTTGAGGCACCTGCTTACTACGCTAGGTAAACGAGAAGCGTTTTCAACATTTGGCATAGTTTTGAAACATGTACTAGAACATATGCTGAGTGGCTGAAACATATGTTGACGTATATTGTTTTCAGGTGAGAAGTTGACGGACGAAGAAGTGGAGCAGTTGGTTACCGGACATGAGGATTCGCAAGGGAATGTCAACTACGAGGAGTTTGTGCGTGCCGTCATGAGCGGTTGAGAGATTCAGATTTAGTTACCCAAAGAGCCTACACTTTGACCCAGAAGTTGACCTTTGACCTCCAGAAGTCCACCTCTGACCAGCGTAATGTCAAGGTCAACAACAATCGGCCAATCAGTACTTTTAAGACCCCTTCATTCCGTGTACTTAAACTAATCTGAAGCTCTTACCACTATTTTTGCTTGCGAGTATTCTATGGCTAGTAAAAAAAAATCATGTTCGTTTACTAACCTTCCCCTTCCCATTCCGACCATAGTAAAAATAAATTTAATTTATTAGTTTTAATAAACGATCATTAATCTCAGTTTTTGAGACTTAAAATTATTTTATTTTATTTCAACTTGTCGCTCGTATCGTATCTTCAATCCAGTCCATGTGTGACGTTACCCTGAATTACAAGTAATTAAATGTAATTAGTAATTAATTGCTCTTGCAGTTAATTTTAATTCTTAACTGTGTTACCTTGTGTAAACTCCTGGAAAGTTCGGCTCGGCACACTTGAACCCATACGACACAATACCGATCTGAACGTATTGTTCTGAGTTTAAGGGCTGCATTAAGGGTCCTGAAATTCAGAAATGAACTTTAGCTGCCATTTTCTAACACGATTTTCAGGAAGTCATACCTCCAGAATCCCCTTGACATGTATCACGCCCACCGCGCTGCAGTCCTTCAAAGTTGATTAAGTACATTAATTAATTGGGTTCAATTAACTAATTATCCCTATTTTATTGTTACTCCTTTTCAAATTACTTAATTACCGGCGCAAATATGGCGATCGTCAATTTTTGCATTTTTAAACTGACTGTACTTCTCTTGACATTCAGCGTCCGGCACAATTGGGAGCTGCGTCTCACGCAGTACAGTACTCGTGGGTCCGTCTAATTGCCATAATTTAAAAAAACATTTTGTTTTTAAATATTCTAAATATATTTTTTTTAATTATTTAAAATTTGCTCCACTTTATGTCCGGTCACTTTTTTTGACGACATGAAAGCAGTTAGCTTCGCTGAACTTAGGTTTGTATAAGATTTTCACGTGTATTTACACATTTGCAAGAGTAAAAGGAAGAGGTTTTGGTTCCATGTCAATGCCGAGAAAACCAAAACCGAGAACGACCAAAACCGAGAACGACCAAAACCGAGAAACCTAAACCGAGAACGGTCGTAAGCATAGTATGGGATTTCTCGGTTTGGTTTTGTCAGTTAGATTTCTCGGTTTTGGCTTTTCTCGGTATTGACCTGCTACCGAGGTTTTAAGAGTAACTATTACTACGAAATTAGTTGCAGCTTTTTGTCATCTTATTTATAAATGTTAATTAGTTAATGAAGGTGATAAAGACTTAAGATAAATTAAGACATTTAAGACCATGATTAAGATAATTAAGACGTTTTCCTTACTGAACTCAATGGCTCCCCAGCCGGCTACAAAGGGACTTTTATTTTCGAATCGACTGTGGCGAAGTTCCGGAGAGGCAGGGAGGCAGATTGGGTGGATTTGATCTGTAAAGCGGTGTTTAGAACAAAAAAACTTGATATTTGAAAATCTTTAGAACAAAGATTGATTGTGTTAGTGCAAAAATTAAAAAAAAAAATCTGCAATTCTCACCTGTAAATACTACTTCGTCTCGAAGCAGAATGATTGCAATATCGTTTTCTTGCGTTTTGCTGTTGTATGCCGGCGAAATGCGAAGTTGCTCAATTTGAAGCGTGAGTGGGACGAGGCCATCTCCATCAGAGTACAAATCGTGATCTCCTAAACGAACTGATTTTCTAAAAAAAAAATCAAAAAATACAATTCTAATTTATAGAACAACCAGCTCCATACATTTTTTTAAAACTTACAAATCGTTTCGATTGAAGCAACAATGGGCTGCCGTCAATATGTGTCTAGAAAACAAAAAGAAATCATGTAATAGCTTTCAAGCCGTTTAAAAATCATTTAGGATTAATTCAGGTATTTTCATTAAAAACAGTTGGAAGGACACGCCTTCTTTTTTTTAGAACAAAATTTAATTAAAATTTTAAAGTTTGAAGTAAAAAATATTACAAAAAAATATGTACGTAGGCTTTGCAATTTTAAGTAAAAATCTTACTTCATTTAAATTTTCTAATTTTAAAAAGTAAAAATATTTATGTAACCTTTTTCCCACCAGGGCTCCTCCACACAAGAAATTATTATTTCCCGTTGCAGCGTCCCTATATGCCAAAGCAGCGATCCAGGGCCACGCACCTTCAAAATTTGAATTCAAAATTTATTTTTTAAAATTCAAAACAATTTTTTAAAAAATTTGTTCTAAACCTTTCTTGGCCTCTCTGCCTCCAACAATCCTCGAGTGGGAAGCGTTACTGAATCCGCAGCCAGTCCGAATGTCAACGTTTTCTCCATTCGGGATTGCTATTGGCGGAGGACGAGTCGTCTTAGGACGGGCCGTTGTCGTGGTCCAGTCGAACGGTCGCGCCGTGCTTGGCCGCCGCGGCGGTTCCTCAACACTTATGACGTTGCCCTTGGCCTCTGGACAGCATATCAGAGAATTGAAGCCCGAGAAGCCGCAGAGGGAGCGGCGCAGGATTCTGTTGATGCTCACTTGCGGTCGATTGGCAAGGAGGCGCTGGAGAATGTCGCAGCTTTCGAGTGGCATGCAGAAACCGTCTGTATTTCTAAACGTTATGCAGTCCGACACTGGCTCCTCGTACTCTTCTGGGGGCCCTTCTGTAGTGGGAGGAGTCACAGCGGTGATTGCTGGATTTACAAAATTCTGGACAATGGACTGGAAGCCCGAGGCGAAGGCCTCAATTGGGTTGCGCACGATTCCGCCCAAATTGAAGTTTTGAAAGGGGCGGGGCCTCTGGAACGGAAATCCGACTTGCGGTCGCCGTTGCTCTATTCCTGGCCTCGCCGACGTTGACGGCGGTGGATTTGCGTCATCGAATATTATGTCTACTCGAAAAAATTTACTTTACTCTAGTAAACCGTAAAGCTCTTGAAAACGAAAATTTACTTTTGAAATGGCAAATTTAGTGCTTGAAAACGAAATATATTTTTGAAAACGAAATTCTTGAAAACGTAAATTCAAAAGACTTTTTAAACGAAAATTGTAAAACTTGAAAATGGAAATTAGCTATTGAAAACAAAAAAAAACTCTTGAAAACGTTAAAAACTTTTGAAAACGGAAATTCATTCTTGAAAACGGAAATTTACTCTTGACACCGAAATTTTCTCTTTAAAACGTAAAAATCTTGAAAACGTCAAAACTTTTAAAGACGAACACTTGAAAATGGAAATTTACATTTGCAAACGAAATTCACTCCTGAAAACGGAAATTTACTCTTGAAACCTGAAATTCACTCTTGAAAACGGGAATTCACTCTTGAAACCTAAAATTCACTCTTGAAAACGTAGAATCAGAAAACGTTACAAGAATTCTTGGAGCTCTTACCTTGTGCATAACTCAAAATTGGGCAAATCGTGAATACTAGTAGCGCAATTACCGGAAAACTTTTCACTTTATGCATTGTCCGCAACTTTTTGCCCGTTTTGCTTTCTGCCGAGCGAAATTTTGCTGTTGCTTCTACCAAGCGAATTTCGGTTGTTGGTCGCACTTATTTTGCAACAAGCAAACCCAAATCTTTTTGTGAAAAATGCTGGAATCTGCTGGAAATACTGGAATTTTCGCCTTCAAATTCCAGAAAATCTGGCTAAGAACTATGGCAAATTTCAAGTGTGTGGGAAGCTCATTGTTGGAGGTTCTCATAAGGGCAAGATCAGTCAACAAAAGAAAAAAAATGCCTTCAAGTCTTTTTCTCCTTAATTGACTCAAGGTCACGTCCAATCAACAATTGTCTTTTTTTGCAAGTCAGCTCTTATGGAAAGGTGTTGTTGCAATTTAAGAAAATGAGTGGATGCAATTAGTTTGAGTCAATTAATAGAGGCAGAGCTCTTGAGATTTACGAGGAAGGAAGCGGCGGTATAAGTGGCTTCTACTCGTGTCGCACTCATCACGCAGCACACAAAAAAACGCGTTTTTGTAATGCTTCCGAGAACGGAATTCCCCGGGCATTGCAACAAGAAAAAAAATGACAAGTCAAGGATTTTTTCTTGGTTAAAAAAAAACAGACCATTTAATTTCAAACAGGTAAATTACAGGTTTACAAGATCAGCCAATTTCACTATTACAAAGTACAATTACAATTTTTAGACCAATTAGACTAGAAATTTGTAGAAAAGGGGTTTTTGCGCCCACGGCGCACGGCGCAAGATTTACTTTCCGATAGGCAATAGGTCACAATCGCATGCCTGCAAAAAATGTGCAAATTACAATTAGTATAATTAGCAATTAGCCAATTTACAATTAACCAATTACTTCCAATAATAGAGCTAATTGTAAAAAAAAAGTTACAATTAATTAAAACTGTAAATTTAAACGATACAATGATATCGACAATTCAACTTTTAGAAAAAAATTATCCAACGCAAATCACAGAAATTAAATAAACGGTTTTTGTATTATGACAAAATTTCGAATTCGCTCTAAAATAAAAAACAGCTATTTCGAAATTTTAAGAACAATTTTTAAAATTTTAAAAAATTTAAAGTTTTGAAATACCAGCCCTCCGTCTCCGCTTTGGCAGAGGTGGTAGCAAATGTAGTCCCAATCAGGCTCCGTCGTTGTGGTGGGTCGATTGGTGGTGCTTGACCCGCCGCCTTTGTTGCCGTACCCAAGGTCATCGGCACCGTGACCGTGATCTTTATGTTTGTCGTGGAACTTCATGTGTTCCGCGGGGTCATAGTTCGGGTCAACACGGTGCTTCTTCGGCGGGTCACGGTGTTCAGTTCCACCTCCGTTACCACCGTGCTGTTCGTTATTTCCAGTCCCACCGCTGTTGCCACCGTGCTGCTGACTGTTTCCAGTTCCACCGCCGTTCCCACCGTGCTGTTGACTGTTTCCAGTCCCACCGCTACTTCCACCGTGTTGTTGACTGTTTCCAGTCCCACCGCTACTTCCGCCATGTTGTTGACTGTTATTAGACCCACCGCCGTTCCCACCGTGCTGACCTTTCCTTGGAATATTTCCCGATGCTCTCGAATCGATTTCGTTACATTGTGACCTTAAGGGCAAACCTAGAGCAAATACGAGGACCAGCGAAGCCGGAACCACAACGTACCATTTGACTTGACGGAACATTTTGTGTTTCAAACTTGTTCTAAATTTTCAAAAAAATACTTAAAATTTTGAATATCCTGTTAACCTGTCAAATTGTATTGCTTTAGACTTTCAGAAATTGGCAAGATCTACTTGACAAACTCCTTGAATTGAAATATGGGCCGAGGTTAGTTGAAATGTGGTCAATTTATAAGGGCTCCTTGTCTAAGGGCCCCTCATCACAAAGATCTAATCTGCATAATTTGTTGACTCAGATCTGCGTAACGTTTTCGCATATTTGCTTTATTTGCTACTTTAATGGATCGTTAAGTGAAAGTGAAGCTCCTGTCATTAACGACCTTCGCAAAATGGCAGATGTCTGCTTCAAATGGCTTTTACGACGATAAGTGCTATTTGCGTTTTTGCGATTTTACGTCGTTGAATAGGTTTAGGTTAGTCCTGAATCCGAAAAACCTTGATTTCGGAACCTAAACTGCGTAATTCGAGCTCTGCTTTCGAAGGAATAAGGGCCCTATGCATGAGGGCCCTTCGCGGCACGTGCCAAGGACACTTGGATTGAGGTCAATTCCGCCCTTAGCTCAAGGCCTCTCCCTCCATCTTCATCGATTTTTCAATTCCAAAGATCCTGAAAACGAAAATCCCGCTTTCACTTTTGCTTTCTCTTGGAACAGCGCCCACGTCCTCCGCCTCCTCAATTACATCCTCCGGCATGTACAGAGCGATTTTTAAGTACCGCACTAAAGGAGTAAGTTCGAGAAAACCGTCGTTGTAGAGAAAATAACAAAAATCCTCAGTTTCTACATCCTGTGCGACTTAATTAGCTCTATTTCTGCTTTTTGGTAATTATTTTTTCATTTCTAAGGCTCACAGTCGTAGTCTACTGTAGAATTTAGTGGTTGTTGACGATGTCGTTTAGTATTTGAGAAAAGCTCTGTATAAGAGAGGCAGAAGAGCAAATTGTTTTTGAAAGGTGAAAGTTCTAGGAAAAGATTTACAGCTTTCTCCAAACAGAAAATAAAGCTGGTGTAAAGAAATTCAGTAAAAAAAAGTTTTCTCTTCCAGGAATCTCAGCTGCGTCATCAGCCAATAAGAAAGTGAGGAATTTTTGGCCAAGTTTTCTTAATAGCTTTCATAAAAGAGAAAGCAGTGATGTGAAAAGAAAGGTTACAAAAACTTTCACGTCTCGACTTATTACTACTCAAGAAAATGTGTTCTATCAAAATTCTTGCTGAAAAAAAAATCGAAAAAGAAAGTGGTGAAAGCAAATCGTGTAAAGCTTACATTTAATCGGTTTGAAAGGGATTTCAGGAATTTTCTTTTAAAAATTTCAGTTGAGTCAAGTTGTAATTTCAAAATTTCAGTGCATTTTGTAAATCAGAAAATTTCTCTCTTCTTCCTATATCTTGTTAATTTTAAATTTCGTTAAAATTTCAGTGTATAGTAAATACATAAGAAACATTCTCCTTCGTTTTCTTAATGATAATTTCCCATATCCTTGCTAAAGAAACTATATTTTCTTATTTTTTGCCCCTATTAAAATATGTAATTTCTCGTTCGGCGTACTAAAATTGCAACTTATTTGCCCATTTGAAGTTATAAATGAAAAATGCTCGTTTTAAATTAAATTCCTGATTTTGCTCGATCGAGATCACAATTAGGGGAGATTTCCATTTTGTGTTTTCATTCTGTTGGAATGCCCACATTCCTTGGGAGGCTGATGCTTCCCATTTCCGTGCCTCTCCCCTGCTAAAGGACACAATTTAGAAGAGAATGCTGTTTGAACATGTTTAGAAAAAGTTTCTGTTTGAGGGCCGTTTCCCTTTGGAAGGGAAGCATCTGCTGGCAAGAGTCGAACAATCTGCCACCTCCCCCAAAATCATCATTCTCAACAGATAGGACACACTTTCACTTTCAAAAAGGAAATTACATTCAAAAGTCTCCCTCACCCTATCTCCCACATTCTACTCCCAAAATTAAACTAACAGTCACACGCCGCGCAGCATTCTACATTTGATACATTTGCCTTATTGTAATTTCATAAATAAAACTACTCTATTGCAATTTAAAAATCACAAAACTAAAACAAATGCTACAAAAATAGAAAATTTTCACTTTAAAAATTTAAGAAAGTGTTTGTTATATGCCGAGCAGAATGAGAAAATTCTGGAAACTAAATGTGTCTGTAATTAAACTCTGATTAAAATGATATTTTACCAAAAATGATTCGGACATCAAATCAAAAGCATCGAAACGACATCATAAATTAAGAAGAACAAACTTAACTGTGATATTATGAATTCTACACAATTTAATTTTTAAATTATTTTTTTTAAATAGGTATTTAAATATAGCCAGAAATCTTACTTTAACTTTTTAGAAAAGTAAGTTGTGGATTTTTTTTTGTACAAACGCCATCCGAAATTTTTATCTCGTTTCGGACAGGATCTAACACAATGTTGAAGTTCCCTGGCCGCCTAGTCTCTTTGAAAAGTGTAAATGTTTATTGATTAATTGTTTCACAGCATACTATATAATAATATAATTGTGTGAGTGCGTGAGATGCAAATTTTCTACAATTATATTGCTACATCTTCATTGAGCTTTCTCCTATTCAATCCTACTAAAGTGAGACAGGAAAAAGTTTTTGAAAAAAACCCAAATGGAATAATTTGAAGGCGTTTGAGAAATGGTGTTTGAAATAAAGGAGAAAACTTTCTCTTTGTTTCTTGGCAGGAGAAAGTTGAACTTTGACTTTTGTTTTTGATTGGTGGCTGATAAGTGGGCTGGGCTCCGCCCTCCTGGCAGATTTCTACAGAAAAGGGGCGTGGCTTGGCCTGATTTCCTGGAGAAGAGGCCAAGAATGTGCATGCGCAAATAAAGAGAAAGGCAACTTTCTCCAGAAAGCAGAATTCCATGAGATCCAGCCTCCTTTCCCCCGCTTTAAAATTCCCTCATTCCACCTCTGCCTCGCTCCCAAACACTTTCTCCGCCACTTTAAGTTCTTATTCTCTCTCTATTCCACTTCCGGTTCCGTTGACCTTTGACCTTTCTTTATTTCTTCTCGTTTCCCTTCATTTCTTTCGGAAATCTATCAAGGACGCCACTTCTAACAAACGTAAGTTTTCTTATATTCTCTTACATATTGCTTTGCTTTGGTTTAGAAAATGCTGAAAGTTCTCAAACTTGGCTAAAGATTCTAAAGTTATTCTAAATTCTAAAACATTTGGTACGTTTTTTTCTTTGTATAAACAAATTTTTCAATCTTCCACAAAAAGCTCTATATCTCAAAACAACAGCCGTTCCTCAGCTGCATGTCGTAAATGACACTTGGAAACACTTCCAAGAAAAATTATTATTTTTATGTCCTAAAATAATTTTTTACCGTAGCTCTCTTTCGTCTTGAATTCTAGAATAAGTGCCTTTAAATCATTCTAAAAATTAAAATCCCTATACAATAAAAGCAGAAGCCTCTTATCATGAGTGCGTGAAAAGGTGACCTAGCTAGAAGGGACTTAAACCGTTATATGTGGACATTCTATTTTCAATTTCAAGTTTTTTTTTTAAATAAAATTTAAAAAACTTAAAATGATAGGACATTTGAAATTTCAAAGTAAATGTACTGATGACTAGCCAAATACTCCCGTTCTTGCATAGGACTAAAATTTTATTCCGCCTGCGCTAGGACGGGGTTGTCTCGCTATCTTACCTAAAAAAAATCTAAAAAAGTTGAAAATGTTTTTTTATTCCGTAAACGTCTTAATTACAAATTAAGAAGACAAAAAGGGATTAAGCTTTTAATTAATCCTAAATCTAATTCCGGAAACCATTATTATTTCTAATTAAGGATTGCAGTGGATAATTTTAGAAAATTATGATTTTTTAACTGCAAAATTACTACTATCTGCAAGATAGTGAACTATCTTCAATTACAGAGGTTATTTTTAGAAAAATTATGACTTTTTTAATTGCAATTCTATACGGAAGATATAACTCCAATGACAGAGGTTAATTTTTTACAAACTTATGGTTTTTTAACTGCAGTTTTAGACGGGTTTTATTATATGACGCATCACGCTGAAAAAAAAAGCTGTAAGTTCATATACGTGAAATTGAAGCATAAGTAGTTGACTTGACGTAAGTGTCGTGACGTATCACATAAATAAAAGAAGGCATAAAATGAAGCTCCGGAATCGAAAAGTTGTTACAGTAAGCGTTAAAGCTTTTGTAAACAAGGACCAACTGCCGAGCTCAGAACTAAACTCCAAATCTCCACTCGTTGTTTTAAAATTTTAAAAAGTTTAGAAAATTATAAGGAAAAAAAAAATACAGGCTTTTTAAACCATAAGTTCTTGAAGTGTATAGGCAACCGAACATTTTTCCTTTTCGAAATGGAGTTGAAATTGATTCACTCAAACCAGAAAAATTGTTTACGGGTAAGAAGCAGCGTTTTGAAAAGCGATTTTTTTGTTTGAATAACGATAGTATCACAAAAAATATTGTGATTTATTTGAAATAAGCCAAATAAACCCGTCCGAATTTTCATTTAAAATATAAAAGAACAATATTCGGAAGTAATTGATTTAGCTTTTGTAATTCTCAAGCCTAGTTTCCATTTGTCACGCACGCTAGTTGATAAAGAAAAAGTAGGATTATAAAAATGCGGCGTTTAATAATAAGAAATTGTTGATTGCAGAGGATGAGTTCTATTTCTAAGACCATTTCCGACGCGACGACGACCGTGCGTGAGTCTATGAAAAGTGCTCTGAACATGGGAATGACAATGGGGAGTGGAGGAGGCAAAGACGTCGGAACACTTCACTACAATGGTAAAATAGCTTATTAAAATAAAAAAAATGGTTAAAGTAGCTTTAAAATTAGCTTAAATTGGCTTAAAATAATTTACATTTAAAAAATAAGCCAGATCAGCCCGTTCTAGAACACGGGGATTTTAATTTTAGTTTCTGGATCATCCTATGGGCTTGTTTGGCTAGTCTAAAGTAGCAATAAAACACCCCAATGATGGGAAGAAGTGCAAAAAAAATCTTCCCATTTAACCTCTACATTGTTTTTTATATTATAACGAACATTGTTTTTTCAATACTTTTAAATTTTCTAAATTCAAAATTTTAAAATTTATTTGAACATCACATGTGAGTTTTAATGAGTCCTGAAAACATGTTGGGTTTAGACGCTAGTTGAACTTTTGAAATGTATTTTAAAGGGTATCTGAGAGGATTCCAGATGCATGAATGTTAATCATGTTGCAGAATATTTTACTATTGTTTTCCGTTACAAGAAGAGAAAGTGCTTGAGGTCAAGTTTGCAAAAACATAATCGTACAAAAAAATACCTTTATAAAAGTGGTACGCGTAGATGGACATTTCAAATCACAGCATTTTTCTAGAACGATTCTCAATTTCCAGGACTTGAGAAATAGTCTGTACTTTTTAGAAGATTTTTAAATAATATTACCTGACTTGATTGTTGAGAGCGTCCTTTCTGACACTTACAAAGAAAGGCTCTGTATTAATCTCTTACAAATTACTTTCTCCACGTTCCATACAAAAGTGAAAGTAAGTTTAATCGGTTGGTTTTGCCGCAGTCGTACAACACCTTCAGTTAATAATTGCTTCCCGAAAATTTTTATGTACAAAATTGCAAAATAACAAATGTCCGATGCATTAAAGTAGGGCTGGAATGACAAATGCATAGTTACTTCACCCGAGCAAAACGTGAAGTTTGGAATTTATGTATTTGGAGAAAGTTTATTGTTTAATCCTCCGCCTCCCCCTGCTCTTGACAGTAACAGATTTCCAAGCATTCCAGAGAAGAGGGGAGGAATTACGAGAAATCCCATTTATACAGAGCGTTTCATAATGTCTCTCCCTCTCTTACTGGAGAAAGTTCAAAAAAACTAGACTTTTAGAGAATTTATAAAAATCATTTTATAAAATCATTTATCAAAATTTGTCAAAAATGCAGTTTAGAAAATCATTTCACCATCAATTTACTTTATTTCACGCATTTTAACTTCATCTTATACTGACACTCTCCCTGACTTTCTCTTTTTGTACCGTACATAAAAATCGCTCTGTACAAGTATTCCACGACAGGCGGTGCCTTTCAAACACAAAAATGCGCCTTTCCTTCCAAAATTTTCATAAATCGCTGTTCCGGGAACAGACGGTCCTTGCGACACGGAAATGAAGCGACGGAGGGATGTGATTTAATTAAATTCTCCCTCACCCTCAGATTAGAGTCTGAGAGGCAGTTATTGGCTTCTCAAAATATTGATTCTAAAAAAAGTATGAGAGTATGCTGGAGAATAGGCTGGAGCGATTGCTGGAGAGAGAACGCTGGAGCGATTACGCTTGAGAATAATGGAGAGGGAGATTAGGAAGTGCCTTGGCATGAATCGCTTTTCAAATGCCTCAAACGTCCCAAATTTGAATAGATGCGTGGGGTGTTGATTGAGTGAAAGTCAGGGGAAGGGAAAGCGGAGGTTGTGTGTCTTTTGGCCAAAGTTGCACAAAGGGCTGCCTATCTCTCCTCTCCAGGGAAAAGGGCCCTTTAAATTATATTTACAAAACTAAGCAAAGGGCTCTCTCCTCGAGATAAGTACACTTTTTTAGCTGTGGGAGAGGGATGGATGGTGAAAGTGAAAGTTGTCTGTGGGAAGATTCAATAGAAAGCCACAATTCACTTCTGATTACAAATCAAACACCGGAAAAACACTTCCGCAACTTTCCCCTCTCATTTTCAATGTCATTCTCGACGCCCCTCAAAAGCCAAAATTCAGTTATGAACCCATCTTTTTCAACCTTCAAAATAAACCTAAAACTTAACATTAGAAATACCGTGCAGCTCAAAATAGATAGCCCGATTTCAGTACAGAGCATTTCCTATGCATCGCCTAAATAGGATATGGGTATCGTTTTTTATGTGCTAATTTAACGGCAAAAAATATAATATTTGCATGAAATTAATCAATAGGATTTATTTTTAAGGATCAAATTTTGATTTTTAATAGTTTTACTTCCATGCCGCATATAATTTTTCTAAAATTCTCTCACCTACTATTGTGCACTTTAGTTTACTTTTTTCATCAATATTTTAAAAACTAAAAGAGTTCCACTGTATTCTCTATGTAAAAAATTAGGATAGAAATTGCTTAAGTCGGTCTAATTCAGTTTAATTATTACAATACGTTTAATTATTTAATTAATTATTAAATATATATTTTAGATCTCTTTCCTTGGAACAACAATGGGAGCAAGGAGACGCATGATTTTTACCAGAAGCTGACTGCCATCCTCTTAGACTTCATTGACAAGACCAATGACCGCAATGAGAAGATTCTTGACTTTCACCATCCTGACCAACTACTCGATGTCATGGACTTGTCACTTCCTGACGACCCGCAGAATCTAGATCAAATACTCACAGACTGCAAGGATGCGCTCAAGTATCAAGTCAAAACAGGTAAAGTCCTCAACCATCACTCAATTACCTACAAAAATGTACAGAGCATTTATTAATGTTCCGTACAAAGAGAGAAAGTCAAAAAAAAATAGTGGTTGGAAATTACTAATAATAGAAATCGGAACAAATTTTTAGCGTCAAAATCATTGACAAATGGCAGATCTAGGTTTTTATTTTAATTAATAATAGCAAATAAAATGATTATTGATGAACGGTGTACAAGTGCGCCGAAGACAACTCGAAATACATCTTAATTTTCAATGTCACATCTTTCTGACTTTCTTAAAATTTTCAGTGTGAAATGCGAAAAGGAATTATGCGAAAGTTGCGATAAAATGCATGACATTTTGAAGAAAAGAATTCCGCTTTCCCTCAACCTAGCAATTTTCCAAGTTTTAATCAGCTTACGAAAATTTAACTTAAGAATTGAAGATTTTTGCTTTTATTTTTGCATTTTTTTGAAAAAAAATATTTTTAAAACATGATCATAGTAAACCGAACCGTCTAATGAGGAACTTGATGTAAATCAAGTTTGTCTCTGTCATATACAGAGTGATTTTTTTTACAAAAGAAAAGTATGAAAATGGTAGATTTCTAAAAAACAGCCTGACTTTGACTTTTGAGTAGAGTTATGCAATCTATCTCCACACTAACGCCAGTTGGAATTTCAGACTCATTGTCCAAGTGAATCTAATTATCTTTCAGGTGTAGCAGGTCTATGCGCTGTGTACAGAGCATTTCTTTAGTTCCGTACAGACGTAGAAAGTTTAGTAAATTAAAAAATCCCCTTATGAAAAAAGTTATGAAGTAAGAATTTTCAATTCGTCATCCCAGCTATAATACATGTAACCATTTAATGATTAATGTTTAGATTTGAAAGCACAGTTTTATTCTACAGAGGCATTAGTTTCCTTTTTGCACAGACTAGAAGAAAGGCTCTGTATATCCCACACAGAGTAAAAAAAACAGTGTTTTGAATTTATTCGGAAGCTTTAAAAAAATTCTTTTTATAACAAATAAAATAAAATTAGTAAGCGCATTATAAGATTAGATTCGCGTAAGTCAGGAATCAGGATTAACCTATGTTTTTCAAACATAAATCAGTTTTGATTAAAAAAAACGGCTTGATTGTTGATTTAGAGCAGTTCTGCTTGTCACATTTGTTTTGGTGGAGAAGGCTCCTTTATTCTGCTTTCTCTTTTGAGTGCCTTGGTGGTGGATTTAAGGCGATTAGACTAGTGGTGGGGTCGTTGAATTAGGGTTGGTTGACTGCCTCTCAAAAGGCACTCGGATGAGGGACATTAAGATGGAAGATGGGGGATTTGAAGGGGCCTCTTGAGCCTTCACTCAGGCAGAGAAATATCAAAATAAGCCGGTGGGGAGGGGCTGTTCGACGGGGGCGGTGGGGGAATGTCAGAAGCAGAGAAAGTGGCTACTGCATTCCTGGAAAGAGGGCCTGGAATAGCGCTGGAAATGTGCTGGAGAAAGTGCTGGATGACTGACTCTTCCTCTACTTTCACTTTCCGAAGCTCCCAATGTCCCACTTGAAGCTTTGCCTGTCACTCACAGCTGATGCAAACGTCGCTCTTTCCCCTTTTCTTTTATTATCCAAATTTTGATTTTGGCATTAATGACTCGCCTCCTCGGAGAAAGTAGTAGGGAATCGCTGAAAGCGACGGAAATCGCTGGGAAGTGTCAAAGAGCATGGGAAAGTGAAAGCGGTGAAAGCAACTGCTCAAACAGCCCTAAAAGGAAACCAATGTAATCGGGAACTCAAACTCAAAATTTCTCACGCTAAGGGGCTTATTCGAGGAGCATTTAAGCGAAAGGCTGCTTTCGAAGGAAGCAAAGCAAAATCAAAAGAACTTTTTATTTAGAAAAAACTTTCTCTACGCTTGTTTCAAAATAACATCGTTTCGCAGTGACGCATTACGCGCATGTAGGGAAATTAAGTTTTATGTTTCAGTTTAAAGAAAAAAAAAGTTTTGAAAAATTATCTACGCAATTAATCTTCACTTAAGCCCTGACTTTATCGAAACAAATTAGAACAAGAGTTTAATTATCTAATTTAGAACAGAAATTCGAATTTTAGATTTTAAACACTCAAGTTGGCTGAACTTTTACCCTATGAAACTAGATTACTAATTTTAACTGACACGGATTTATTTTTTATTTAAACAAATATTCTTCAATTACGAGAACTACTCTCTACTTTACAAAAAGTACAGAGCATTTCTTCAGAAAAGGAGAAAGTTGGGGAAAGTAAATGTCTTCTAAAACTTAAATCTAAAAGTGAGTTAAACTCTGAAAAAATCTTCACCAAAGTGGTGCATGTGCGTTTAGTTTAAAATTGTATGGGGTGAAAGTTTTTTCATCAGCATTCTTTTCAATAACTATCTACTTTCCCTAACTTTCTCTTTTTTTGTACAAGACAGAAGAATCGCTCTGTAGAAATTTAAAAATTAAAAAACAAAACCAAATAGAAATAAACGTCAGCAGGAATGAGTGGGTCAAAACTTTAGAGTTTAGAAACATTTTGTTTAAATTTGAAATTCAATTTCCCGGCTTTCTCTTTTATGTTACATACGAAACGTCCGGTTCTTTCGAACCGCTCTGTACTATTTTTAAGAATGAGCTTTTCGCAAAAGTTTTGTTCTAAATTGGCGTTTTCTAAATCTCCTGACCCTCCACTTCCCCCTCTCCCATCACTTTTTAGGAGTGAGAGCTTTGGCTTGGAGTCGTGATTAAAAGCTTTCTCCAGGAGAAAAGTTTTCCCTTTTAGAAAACAGTTGTTTCAAAGGAGCTTTTCTTTTCCATCGGATTTCTATTCCCTTCGCCCCCATTTTCCCTAGAATTTACAATAATTACCCTCAGTTCCCAGATGGGCTTTACCCACTCCCAAGCCCTCATTCTCCAGGAATTCCAGGAACAGCATCTTCTCCAGGAGCAGTTCCTGGAGGATTTGGGGGGATAGGAAGAGTGATGATGATTTTATGCGTGGCTTTGGGCTCCTATTTTTCTATTTTGGTGGGTTATTGTAAGCATTCCCTCGAGATGGAAGTGTGATGGGTTTTTGGGTGGGTATTTTGGAGAAAGTAAATCCAGGGCTTTCTGCCTGAAATAGAGGGCGACTCTCTCAATATGACATCCAATTAGGCCTCCTTCACATATGCTCCCTCCATTTAGTCCTATAGGAGAAAGTTGTCCTTTCAATTCACTAGGCCTAATCCAGCCAAATAACCAACAACTCAATCAACCCTCACTTCACTAACCAATCAAAACCCTCCATTCACTAGTCGTGTACAGGAAAAAACTTTCACTTTCCCGCAAACTTTCACTTTTCATCATGAATTGCCTCAGTATTTTTTTTAGATCATTTTCTGTCTATTTTCGTATCACGCCTTCATCCTTATTTTCGAGATCGTTTTTCATGCCTAGACCACAAAATTTTGAGATCACTTTAGTTAAGATAAAATCACAAGACGGAAACAACGATTAAAAATTTTGAAAAAAAAGCACAAGAGCGACAAAGTCGCAAGGGTAATTGCGTAATGGGAACTCCACAAGTGTAAGCCAACGACGACGAAAAAATAAGGTTTGATGAGCGGCATTACAATATTACAAAAATAAATCAATTTTTAACAAATTTTAAAAATTGGACTGTTTGTTCTCCTGTCAATTTTGAATATTCTGCTCTCTCATAGTCCTCAATACAAATTTTCCGGATTGAAATTCAGAAAGACAAAATACAAAATTATTCATTCTCCACAGTAATACTCTTATTTTTTATGCGTCCATCCGTAGCAAATTCACTTCATAAACTGCATTCTAATAAGAGCACTATTGCATTCCAAACACAAAAGTGCAATACAAAACTCAAATGCAATTGAACGGACATTGAAATAGCTATATTTTTTGTTCAGAATTTTGCTACTTTTAATAAGATATAAATTTTGAATTTCTCGAAAGGACAGAAAAATTCAATAGCTTCAGTTTTAGGCAACAACAACATTCCGTTACCTAGAATTTTAGGCGATCTTTCATATGCCAAACAAATTAAAATTATCGAGCGGCATCGGAGTTACCCAAAAAATTTTATTTTAGAAAGTTGGTTCAATTGGTCAAGGGAAATTTGCTTTCTCCAAGTCTTCAATTTTTTTAAATCAGGAATTGAGGCTCTTGAGTGAAATTTGCCTTAAAAAGCATTCAAGTGCAAGTTGCACCCCGCTTAGTGTGGAATTTCAGGATTTAGCAAGTTTTTTTTTTAATTAGAGAGAAGGTTAAGGGTTAAATATTGGAGAAGGATATTGCGGAAGTATTTGGGTAGGGTGTTCATTTGTGCAGAAGGGAACAAAGGGCCCTTTTCGTAATTCGTGAGGGTCCCCGTCCATCGAACTGTGTAATAGATTTCCTGCATTTTCCCTCAGCATCCCTCTGATCTCTCAGCATCCCTCCTTCTGCTCAGATGAGCTTTTCCAACAATGCTTTCCCTGCACAATGCAGAAGAATGATCTTCATCAAAAGACACAGGATCACTCTAAATCCAATCCCAATCCAATCTCCCGCATTTACGACAAAACATTCGACGAGAGGCTTTGTTAGCCTCATTCCAAATACGCAGCAGATGAGTCCCCCGCTAAATTAAAAAAAAATGATGAGGACAAATTTTTAAAAAAAAATCACAAAAGCTCTATTTTAAAGCATCGTCGTCATTTACTGAAAAACTAGCCAAGCAAGTCCGTCCTAAGACAGAACCACATTAACAAAGCTTAAGAATTCAATTTTCTAGAGCAATTGAGCAATTATTCTTCATTTTGTGTTCAAGTTGTGTCACATGTTCATTTTGTGTTCAAGTTGTGTGAAATGTTCATTTTGTGTTCAAGTTGTGTGACATGTTCATTTTGTGTTCAGGTCACCCGCACTTCTTCAACCAGTTGTCATGTGGGCTGGACACGGTGTCGCTGGCTGGAGAGTGGCTCACGGCGACGGCCAACACGAACATGTTCACCTACGAAATCGCTCCCGTCTTCATCCTCATGGAGAACATCGTTCTGAAGAAGATGCGTGAGATCATTGGCTTTCCCCAGGGGGACTCCATCTTGGCACCAGGTGACCCCTTGAGCCCCTTAATGGCCCCAAGGGACCCCCTGAATTTACCCCATTATCCCATTAAGGGAACCCTAAATTTACCCCATTACAGAGTCACTTTCCTGGAGAAAGTGGAAGAGAAAGCTCCTTTTTAATTGATTTCACTTTCTCCAGGCGGAAGCATCTCCAATTTGTACGCCATCATTGTCGCTCGCCATAAAATGTTTCCTGACTACAAGAAGAAGGGGCTGAGGGCCCTTCCCTCGGGACTCGTCATGTTCACTTCGGAAATGGTAAGCCCAAATTCATTTAATTACAAATAATTAAATTGTAATTAGTACTTTAACGCAATTACAATTCTTTCATGTAGTGTCACTACTCAATTAAAAGTGCTGCCATGGTCACTGGGCTTGGAACGGAGAATTGCGTCGAAGTGCCAGCAGACGAAAGGTATAAGAAATGAAATAATTGATAATTTTGAAAATTAAAATTGATTTAAAATTGCAATTACAAATTGAAATCACTTCAAATGGTTTATCGATCATAATTAAATTAAATAAGGGAAATTGACTTTATAAACTCAATAATTTACTTAACGCAATAATTCAACATATTTTAATCATATTAAATTAAATTAATTAATTAACAATTGTCTGATTTAAATTCGTTTGTTTAAATGTTCAAACAAACACGATTCTGACTGTTCAGGGGTACAATCTTTGTAATGTGACTATTTTCAATTTCATTTTTGGACAACTTTTCAATCGGCGGTTAGACATGAGTTTTGGAATTCAAGCGATGAACATATGAGCGTGACCTTTGACCTTTAATTTTTAAATTTCATCCTTTATTTGCAGGGGTCGAATGATGCTTTGACCTTTAATTTTTAAATTTCACCCTTTATTTGCAGGGGTCGAATGATGCTTTGACCTTTAATTTTTAAATTTCATCCTTTATTTGCAGAGGTCGAATGATGCTTTGACCTTTAATTTTTAAATTTCATCCTTTATTTGCAGGGGTCGAATGATGCCATCGGAGTTAGAGCGCCTGGTACTGAAGGCACGAGCAGAAGGGAAGACCCCTTACTTTGTCAATTGCACCGCAGGCACCACGGTCTTCGGGGCCTTCGACCCAATCTGCGACATTGCTGACATCTGCGAAAAGTATGGACTCTGGCTTCACATTGACGTAAGTGCCAAAGTTCGAGGTCAAAAGGTCAAGTAGCATTTAATTGAAACTGTGTGACCTTTACTCAATGACCAGGGTGCTTGGGGTGCGAGCGTTCTCATGTCACAGAAATATCGTCATCCAAGATTCACAGGCGTAGAACGGTAAGATCCTATTACAGACCTTTAAAAGCGCTTTAAATGTAAAAAAAAAAATTGTTTTATTGAAAAAATAAACGAGTATTCATTACGAAAATGTAAATTTTTACTAATTTTAATTACATATTAATTATGATTTATCAAAACTAATTTAAAACAGTTTTTCCAAAACTAATTAAGTTTTAAAGAGATCAAACGTGCTAAATTGTTTTACATTCAAAAAAAATGAGACGTAGCTGGAAAACATCAATAAATGTAGTGTAATTTTGGGGACTTTTTTTTTCAAATGGCATTTAAATTAAAATTCCCTTTCATTATGGTAAAAGGCAAAGTTGCCAACGGAGAAAGTTACTTCAAAAATATGGTACGTACAGAATGAGCGACGAAATCGAAAATGACGCAAATCGAGGCAGAAAAAAAGGTGAATAAGTCTGCTACGCAGGAAGTAACTTTAATAATTGTATTTTCTAGACTACTTTCAAAAGAAAATTTTCCAAGTGGCGTTTAAATTCAAATTAGGTTAAATTAGTTATTAGGGCGAAAGGCTGCTTCTCCCTTCAGAGAAAGTTACTTTTAAAAAGAGAAAAAAGTACTTTTTCATAATTAGACAATGCGCGGCGAGAAAGGTATTAGAGTAATTTGGAGAGATTCCGTGGTGTTGACATTTGAATAGAAATGTGTTGTAATTAATGCACTTGAAATAATTTAGGGCCGACTCCCTCAGTTGGAACCCTCACAAACTCCTCTCGAGCCTCCTCCAGTGC
Organism: Bilobella aurantiaca; assembly: GCA_021029175.1. NCBI lineage: Eukaryota > Metazoa > Arthropoda > Collembola > Poduromorpha > Neanuridae > Bilobella > Bilobella aurantiaca. The sequence goes on along the minus strand of VYYI01000174.1, from coordinate 21,518 downwards.
TCCACGGTCCACTTCAAAGAGAGCGTAAGAATTAATTAATCATAATTAATCAAAACTAAATCACATTAATCACTGCCACAGCCACAATGCATACGTAAACTAATCAGGGACCCTTCATTCACCCCTTACAGGGCCTTCTCACGAGCTGCAATCAGATGTGCGCAGACTACTTGTTCCAGCAGGATAAGCACTACGACGTTCGCTTCGACACGGGCGACAAAGTCATTCAGTGCGGACGACACAACGACATTTTCAAGTTTTGGTTACAGTGGCGTGCTAAGGTTATGACATTTCAAAACGTTTTTTGTTTAATTAAATTTTTAGAAATTTTGAATTTATGAAAACGAAAATCATTAGTAAAAGAAAACGGATCTTACAAAGGAGCGCAATACCCTTAAATACCCATTCTTGAGAACCTTTTGACCTTTAACCTTTCATTTTGGGTAATTTAAGGCCCCTGAAGGGTCGCTTCTAATTGACAATAACGCTTCACAAGGTCACACGGACTTCAAATGTTTCAATGTTTGTGGATTTATTAAAAATTAAAGAAAATGTTGCTTTTTGCTGAAATTGGGGTCGGACCGACGGACATAGAACAAGCATAAACAAAAAGTAGCTTCACCCTTCATAATAAATTTTTTAAAAGAAATATTACGATTTTCTTGATTCGTGGTAAATTTTAACCAAATTTTGAAAATTGTAACAATAAATTGTGTTCAGCTACTGTTTTCATTCAGTCGATTTTTTTTACAAAGCGTTTTCTTCTTCTAAAAAGCGTTTTTATTTCTGTCAGGATTGTAAAAAATAATTTTAATTTCCTTATTTTTCGCAGGGAACGTCGGGCCTAGAAAAGCACGTTGATACGCTGATTGAGCTGGCGGAGTACATGGTGGAGCGAATGCGCACAATGCCGCAGAAGTTCCACTTGCTCGTCCCAGAGCCCGAACTCGTCAACGTTTGCTTCTGGTACATTCCCATTCGCCTGCGGGGCATGACTCACGGCCCCGACAAAATACGACTCCTGGCCGAAGCGACGCCGCGCATCAAGCAGCGCATGATGGAGGCAGGAACGCTCATGATTGGCTACCAGCCCCAAGGCGACATTCCCAACTTCTTTCGCAACATCATCTCGAATCCTGCCGTGAAGCGAGCAGACGTCGACTTTCTCTTGGCGGAAATCGACCGGTTAGGTCAAGATCTCTAAACTGACCTTTGACCTTTAGTAACCTAAAAAAAAAGGTCAATTTAGTGAAAAAGTGGAATTCTAGTACGAAATTAGAAACACATTATTTAACTTGTTCTAAATAGAAGTGATTGCGGAATATAGGCTCATCGAGAGAGAAAGTGATTCGTAAAGTGAAAAGAGAAAGTGGGAGAAAGTAAGGAAAATGCCGAAATCCTTGCTTTCACTCAGTTTTTCAAAATTAAAAAAAAAAGTCGTTTTTTTTTCTCTTTGTTTAACTTAAATTTTGAAAAATAGTTAATTACAAAAGGAATGCCGAACTCCTCTTGTAATTAATGGAGTTACAGTAATTATTATAATTGTTTAATTATGCTGCAGAAGTATTGGGAGGCGTGAACAGACATGTGATTAGTAATTAAAATTGTAGTTAATTAAGTGTTAAATATTAAGAACGTAAACAAATGAGTGCTTCCAAAGGTACCTGTGCGCAATTAATCAACTAATTAATTGACAATTAAGTGACAATATCTAACCAACAATGCAAATCAATTATTAATTATCCATAATCATTATCAATTATCTTGAGGAAATTGTCTTCCAAATTATCAATTTCACAACGCAATTAAATTTTAATTACTAGGCCATTTAAACTGTAATTAAAATTTAAAGAAAATTGCAGATGGAACTAAACACTTTTAATCGAGTGGAGTTAAACTTTTGTTCAATTTTAATTTGAGCGGCGTAAAACACTGAAATCGCTGATCTATTAATTTTGTTTAAAAGAAAACTTTTGTTTAATTTTTTTTTTAATTTTGATTTTGTTTTAAACATTGATTTAATTCTGTTTTTAAAATGTTGATTTTTGGTCTCAAATGCCGACACGACCCAAAATCAGCGTTGCAGCGATTCTTCAACCCTAATATTCTGTATATTTGTGTAAAAATGTAAATTAGTGATTTAGTCGTAGTGTAGGCCAATCAGAGACGTGTGCTTCCGCTTGGCAATAAATTGTGAACTTAATTGTAAATTAAACTTTTAATTAATTAGTTTAATTAAACCTAAACCTAACTCTGTTAGTTAGACACACGTGGGATACAGTCATAATCAATGCTTGTGTATCATAGACAATAACAAAAAAGCATGCAAAATTAACAAGGGTTTATCTCTCCTTTGACCCAAAGGATACGAAAGCCTGTGAACCTGACAATAATCTTCGACAAATAACCTAAATAGTAATTAGTTAATAACCTATTTAATTAGTAACCTACTTAGTAAACCTAACTTTTAGGTTAACCACTCCTTAACAAGGAGATATTTCTCGATGACCCGTATTAAACCTGCTTCACCCTTCGACGTCGAGTGGTGTGCAACCGCGTCGACTTCTGGGCGAACAACCTAGTTAGATTAATGAGCAACCATGATAACCTAATTAGGTTAATGAGGGAAACCTAGTTAACCTAATTAGGTTAACTAGGTTTTTAGCACTTTAATGGCGTGTGTGGTCTCATTAGACTGGAGAGGAACCAGAGACTTGAGATTCTTCTCGTTAAGGCCTAGAGTCAATCACTACCTGGTTTAATTCAGTCTTAATTGAGTGTATGCGTGTGGTAATTAATTAATGTAATTAGGCTAATTAAGGGTTAATTGGGTTTAAGAAGAGATTCAATAGCTCGATTGGAACGATCGAGCGATTTTGATCAACCACTCTCGAAATCAGCTCGAAAGTTCCAGACAATAAAATCAATGTCTTCCAACATTGCAATTAAGTAATTAGTAATTAAGGTGTAATTAAAGAAAATTAGTAATTACAAGTAATTAACGTCCGACTCAGCACTGTTTTAGCTTTCTTTTGTAAACTTTCATTTGCTCCTTTTCCTATTTTTGTAAATCACTTTTACTTTCCCTTAAATTGATTCAGTAATTATCTTAAATTAATTACAATTAATTTAACTATTATGTCCTCAAATCAGGTAATTAGTTTGAAATGGGATAACTACTGTTCAATCAGAATAAAAACACTTTATTTTCAAATGGATTTTAATCAGGAGAAAGTCAATCATTTAGAAACACTGGTGCATTTCCAGGGAACAAAATTCTGCGGCGCAATTAACGTCAATACCTGAATAATTGGACCAAGGATAAATTGACTTAATCTTAGTTAGTTAATTTAATTACAGTTAAATTAGGTACAGAAAAATTAGGTTAATCGTTAAATCAAAATTAACTCCAAAATAACCATTCACGAACGTAACACTCAAAAGATGCTGTTTACAATTTTTGGCGCACACTTCAAAAGTAGGGAAATGGAAAAGTGGACTGAGGGGGTTTGTCACCGGGCTAATTTTAGAAGTAATTGACAGCTTTAATTAATTAATTATGACTAATTAGTCACGGTGTCTCCCGTGACGGTGGATCCAACACCGTGTCCATCGCTGACCCAGGTCATCATGGGGTCAATTGAAGAGGAGTACCAGAAGGCTGTCAAGTATTTCCAAGAGTTGCCGAAGGAGGGTAATAGAAGTTAACGAATTCTTAATTGATTAAGTGTCCAGGCCCATGTTCAGTTGACTAATTGATGACCTTTGACCTCCAGGACCTTACAAGCGCAAGAGTGACGAGAAGCTGACACTGACCGCTCTGTACAAGCAGGCCGAAGAAGGGCCCTGTCAGGAACCCAAGCCCAACTTCTTCAAGTTCGGTGCTCGGGCCAAGTGGACCGCCTGGGCTGACCTGGGTCAAATGTCCAAGGAAGAGGCCATGACCAAGTATGTCACCGAGATCAGGAAGCTCAAGAGTCGTCTCGAGACAGCGTCAGCTGCTCAGGAGACGTGAACTCTGTAGCGCTTCAGCGTCCAGTGGATCACTTGAAGCGATCAAGCGAATATCCAATTTACGTGTTCGAAGATTTGTTGCAGCTCGTTACACCCAAGTATTAACATACCAAAAAATGGAGTTACATCAACTCGTATTCTACCGTCCAATGGCTGCTAATTAACCTACGTAGTCTCTTTGCCAATTAATTTAGTTGAAAGCGTTTTACAATGCAAAAACAACTGTTTAAATTTATAATTGTATCGACGTTATCTTGCATTTTGCTCAAGATTCTTGCCTTTATTTTGATACTCTTATCTTAAGCGTTGTGCTAAAGTTATGTCTTATTTAGTGACGAAATAATTAAGGTAATTGATGGCGTCAAATTAATTAGAATTAAGTTAGAAGAAATGTAGTAGAGAATAAAAGTCGTTTGTTCAAATTTACATCGAATTTCTGCCAAATCGTATTAATACAAGATTTCATGGTGCGTAGGAAATTACATTTTTCAAAATGCAAAATTCGATTTTTGCTTTTTTAATGCTAATTACAATTTAACTACAATTAAAATTAGGTAACGCAATTGTTTACAAACAAATGGTAATTGCATCAGTTGTTTACAAACAATTTGTTTCAAGCGTCCTTTAACCACACGTCGCATTGTCGCTGCCATCTCCTTTCCCTTCTCCGAACTTTCCATTTATTTGATTTTTGCTGGAGCGAAGACAATTTCTCAAATTTCAATTAATCTAAATCTAATTAGTTGGGTTTCAATTGTTAATTAGCCTGTCGGTTAATCGTTAAAACAAGCGTCAGATCAATCTTCGTTAATTAATTGCCACTTGAATCCTGATCCAGCCACAATTCCATATCTTGCAAATTGTCATCTCAGGTAAATCTTAAGAAAATTGTAATTGCAATTGCCGTTTACTCAATTTGCTTAATTGCTCATGCTACCTAGTAAATCTCGGTAATCGTTAATCGTTTAATTTTGTTTTTCAGAAGAGGCAAAAAAAAAACTAGTCTGATTCAGCGTCAGTATACATCAGCGATTCCATGATGCCATGATTTGCTGTGATCGGTGTACTAATGAAGACATCGGTTGATTAATTGAGATTAACTAATTGATTAATGAACCGTTAATCATGGGCGAAGAAGAAGACCTTCGCTTTCGAGATCGGGACTTCAACGACTCGCAGCAGGAGCCCTTTTTTTCCCTGACAGGAACAGGAACAACTAGCTGCTCATGCTACACGGTTCGTTTCTTCGATTATTAATATTACCACATCAAATCACTGGTGAAAGTCCTAGAATCAGCGTAAATGTCGAATTATAAAGCGATTTCAAAGTTCCCCTTAGCATTACCGGTGTCGCTTTGCCCGCCCTTACAAGTATAAAAACGAGTAAGATTCTGATCCTAATCGTTGTGCTCCAGTCTTGCAAGCTGTAACGCTGCGCTGGAATGATTCCGTTTGGAAAATATCGCTGCAACGTTTCTGAAATTTTGTCCAGCAGCGATTCTGTTTCCACTTAAAGTTCTTAATACGTGAGCTTAGATGAGTTTTCTAAGCGATTAGAAATAGGACGTCGCTGATTCGCAGGAGTGTTGCTAAAACGTTTCGCTTGTCTTTCAAATAGGACCAGGAGGACCAGGCCGTGCCGCAAGTGAATCTCATTCTTCAAAACACCGTGGAACGGCTCAATCGAGACGTGGACCACATCTTGGCCCGTGTCCGGCTCCTTGAAGCTGCCTACGCAGCGAACCAGGAGCTGAAACATGCGTCGTCGAACGGTGTTGGACCGCTACGGAGACGATCGATGTTCAGCGGTCGTGGACCCGCCCTTGCGCTCATTTTGGCATGGCCCTTTGTAGCTTTCTTTATAATCAAGCTACTAAAACTCTGGCTAAGAAGGCGGCGACATTGACGACACCTGTGCTGCCAAGCAGTCGTTTAAAATCAGCGTCAATCAGCGAAGTTGGAGATTGAAAGCGAAATTCGAGCACTTACAACGGGGCAATATCTTCTTCAGTAACTAAGCAAGTTTCCATTTTCATAATTTATTCTTTTATATGTTCATTTGATAACTTATTCCAAACAGTTTATTTTCTTCTGATTTACTTAAGTTTAAGTTTTGCTTAATTAACTTATTTAAGTTTTGCTTAATTAACTTATTTAATTTAACCCTTACTTATTCACAATTACTTAATTTAATCTTTATTTATATTATATTTTTAATTTAAGTCCTAGCTGCCGGTCAGAAGCAATGTGATTCGTATTTAGAAAACGATTAAATTAGGTAGAAAATCACAAATAAAATTATTTTTCACATAAATTTACATAAATCATTAAAGTCCATATCACCTCGACTAAACTGTTTTCTGGTCATGTTGATGGCAAAGTTAATTTTGGGCGGCGTTTAAATTATACTAAATTATTCTTTCTAAATTTAAAAATGTGGCATCTTGATGAAGTGCGCTGAAAATCGCTGCTTTGCGTCTGCTCAAGCCCTTATCAGTTCTCCGTCCAGTAAGTGTTACAAAAGCAGAACACCGGACAGGTGAATGATAAGGAATCGAAACAGATGTCAAGGGATCAGCAATCGCTTGCAAATTCAGAAATCGCTTCACATTCCAGATATTCATCTAAAAAAAATCCAGCGTCTTCGAAAAAGTTTCCAGCGTCAAACAAATTCGTGTTAGCTGTTCCACATCGTGCAGTCTTACGCAAGATCCACAAATCGCTTCTCGCTCTTCCTTGGTCCTGGAACAGTGAATCAGCGCTTGATAACTGCAATTAAAATTGGAGCTGTATAATTATATGACTAATTGACCAAGTAATTACATAACTAATTGGCCAAGTAATAATTATGGTACGCGTTAACGCAAATGAGCAAATTCAGGTTACCCGTTAGGTTAATAATTTTGTGAAAGGTTTACAAATGGAGGTTACTAATATAAACCTAAAACCCAAAACTTTGGGTTTTAGGTTAGTTAGTTACGCTTTGCCACTTTTGTTTAGGCTTATGTTTAAGGGTGTTTACGTTGAAGGAAATGGAAAAAAGCGCTGGTGGCGCTTGACTCTAGAATCGCCTCAATCGGTGGAGACGAGAGGAATGAGGAAGTGAGTAATTAATTGTGCCTTGAATTCGTCTCCTGGCCTCAATTCGGCCTAGGAAGTTAATAGGAGGGGTCAATTAACAATAGGTTTCAGAATGGGGGCGGGGTAAGGGATTTTTGGGCGGTTGGGGAGGGGTTCTCGAGATGAAAAGGGAACCAATTTGGAAGGCATCATTCTTAATTTGAGGAGAAAGTGAAGGGGCTCTTCTTGACGCTTCTTCGCTTTCATCGATTTTTATCTTTTTCCCAACTTTCTCCATGAGAGAAAGCGAGTGAAAGCAAGGAATCCCAAATCCCCAGCCAAGCTTCCCAAAACAGAATTGAGTCCACTCCATTCATTCACTCCGCAAAAGCTAAAGGACCAGTGCCAAAAGCGTGTCAGACAGACAGCGAAATGACCTTTGACCTTTTCACAAATCGCTGGAAGAATCGCTGACGATCTCCAGACTCACTCCAGCTCCTGGAACACACAATAACAGACTTTGAAAAAAAGCGGCTACAAAATCCATCATTCATGAAACAAGCGGTAGCTCAAGTTTAGCGACAGCTCGGACTACGAAAAATCAACATTTGCAATTCTTTAGCTTACTTTTCTTAAAGAAAAAATAATACGAATTCAGCGATTTTTGTTCCTACGATGAAATCGCTGCTGCAGCGCAATATGGGATCTTGAAATTACAGAATCGTTTCTCATCGTCTCAAAAAGAGAAAGTCCCAAGAATTAGACATCGTTCAAATTTAAAAAAAAATTCTTATAAAATTAAAATTCTAGAATTTCACTTTCCCAGACTTTCACTTTTTTTTTACAGGACATTAAAAAATGCACTGTACATTTGGAGCAAGAAAATTGAAAAATGAAAAAAATCCACCTTTGGGCAACTAGCTGTCGTACCCTCTGGTAAAAAATTCATAGATTTCATACAAAACCGTATTCTAAGGGAGAATTTTTACTTTCTCCGACTTTCTCTTTTTGCCCTTGACTTAAGAAAGGCTCTGTACATGAGCGAGAAATTTTCGGAGAAACGTAAATTAAAAAAGCAAAAAATTAGGAAAGTTTTTTTTTAGACCGTTTAGAAACTTTTTGAGAGCTGGAGCTTCTCCAGGACGTAAAGTAGGAGTTGAGGGTCCAGTCAAGGGTCAAAAGGTCAAAAGCGTGTGAAAGCAAAAAAAAGAGAAAGTGCGAGGAGAAAGTTTGACGGGTGAAAGTGTGGCCCCTTTTGTCTCACTCCTGCTGTGAAGACCCAAAAAAAGTGGAGGAGACAGCGGGGATTGATCCTGATCTTTCGATTTCCGCAGGAGAGAAGATGACATGACAGGATAAGAAGTGAGAGGGACTTTTTGAATTAGCCGATATTTGTCGCACTTCCGCTTTTCCCAACCAACTTTCCCTTTTCCCTACAACTTTCCCTTTTCCCTTATTTGTCCTCCAAAGAGAAAGTCCTTTTTTTGCTTTCTCCGTGCCGAGGAATCTTTTCCCTTAATTAAGATCTCGAGCCCAGATGCTTGGGAGCTGCTCATTTCTCAAAATTTACAAAAGTTTGTGCTTGAAGGGCCCCTGTGTGAGGCGGCGTTTAAGGGAAAGTTGGGCTGTGAATTGTAAAGGGACTGAAACTGGAGACTTTCTTTTCTCCCTTTGTCCTTTGACGAGGAAATTGGAGAAGGGCTCACACATAATACCCAAGGCCTCCCCACCCCTTACGAACAAACAAATGAGGAAGAAAGCAGGGCTAGGCAAGGCAATTAACAGACACAAAGGGCCTCCCCCTAAAGAACTTCAAATATTTTCTTAAGGGCAACTTCCCAGGGCCCCCTGACCCTAGGCCCCGTCGAACAATGAAAGGGAGCCTTCACAATGGTGTCACCGGATGCGTACCGCTCATTTTCAGGGTTGGACGCCGATTAAAGAAAAAAAATTGAATTTTGTGTCTCTCCGTACTTTAAATACAGATTTTTTAAAAATATTTTATTGGCCTGCTAGATAAAAATATTTATTACTGCTTGAGAAAATTACTATATTTGCATTTTTTTAAATTTTGAAATAATGACTTTATAAATAAAAAAGTGAGTTTAAATACTCACTACTAATAAAATACTACTTATAAATAAGTCGTTTTTTTTTAATTCTATTCCTGCTTTTTATTTGACTTTTTAAATAATTTGTTATTTAATTATATATTAAAAATATTAGTTTAAAGCTATTTGCACAAAAAGTAAAGGTAAATTAAAAGTTGAAAGTAAAATTGATTCATTAAAACTTTGAAACTCTTTCTCAACATTGACTTTTCTTCGCAAAGCAAACAGAGGCCCTTATTTTGCCCTAATTAATTCCATAGTTAGCCATCTAATTATCACTCGTTCCTTCAAAATTTCGTCTTGATGTGAGTTTAAAAAAAATTGAAACTTGAAAACAAATATTTTTAAACACAAAAGTATTGGCGACATTCACAAATTCAGTAACTGTAATTTAATGGAAAGACTTGCGTTAGTTCTATTGAAATCTTGAGCGGCGTTTAAGTTAGACAATGAAAAGCGGTGAAATTTGAGCCAGAAAACGCGCGTTTCCATAAAAGATATTTTTTTTGTGTCTTACAGAGTAGTGTCCAACCGGCAAGATCACCAACAACGGAGAGATCAGCGTGGTGCTAGAGCGCTGCTGCCAGTGGCTGGAAAATTGGAGCGAAATGTTCCTGGAGAGCGCTGAAACGCACTTGATGAGTGATCGCTGGATATGACGCTGGAGCTTAATTGAGGAGGCTGCGAGGGGCTGGAGTGTGTGCTGGAAGCGAGGCAGTGAGGAAATGGAGGCCCAAACTATGCCTACAATTTATATCTCCCAATTCCTATCTCGAAGTGAAGAAAAAAAAAGAGCTTTCAGTGGTTGGTGGTTCCTGCTTATTAACGAACCACTTTAACCTCCTTATTTATATAACTAGGCTTTATCTGGAGCATACCGCACACATGTCGTAGGAGTCCTTCCCAGGACTCCACAAGAGGTCAACTCGGGGTCACGCACTGGAAGTCTGACCTGGAGTCCCTTTCAGTGTCCCGCTGGAGCCTGGCCCGATCGAGGGCGTGCTGTGTCCTTAAGTCCTCTGCTTTCACAGAGTGACCGTTACTGGACCACCTGTGGTCGTCCCGTTGTCCACTAAGGCTTCCTTAATGACTTTGTCATTTGTGACATGTGGTTTGTGGCCCTCATTAGCTCGTCTCGTCCTCATTTGTCTTTTAATTACACTTCGCCTTGAGAGAGCTCTCAAGTGTTTTCTCAAGAAGAGATCATCGCTTCTGTTGTGCTGAAATTATTCACAAAAACATCGTCTAACTGCCACTTAAAAAAAATTCATACTTTGTCCTGCTACTTTTTTTGCTAATTTTTTTTTCATTATTTTGATGATGCAACTTTCTCTGCTTTCTCTGACCTTTTTCTCTGCCAATGAAAATGGTTAGGAAATGATGGTTCATGCTGGTTTTGGTGAAATGTCAGGAAATCAGGGGCGTTTGAGAAGGCAAAAAAAAAAGCATCTCTGTGCACTTTTGGCTAGACTTCAAAAAGTATTGATTTTACGAAAACACCATTCCCTCCCACGCTTCTCAAAGGAGAAATCGCTGCAAAAAAAAAAGTCACTCCAAAAACGCTTCTTTTTTGTTTACAAATTTAACAAATTCTACAAACCACAGTAAATTAAATAGTGATAGTTCAAGCTAAATTATAAACAGACAGTTTTCGGCTCATCGTCTATGTTTTAGAACGGCATCGAATCGAACAAAAATCTATTTCCAGAAAACTCATGCAAAGTTTCCGGGCCACGAAATTTTGCAAAACGTTATTTCTAGCTCCTATTTGAAATTTGTACATCAATTTCAAATTTTGAAAGCGTCATTTCATCGTTTAAAGTTTAAATTTAGACTGTTCAGCGAGGGGCAGTGGAAATCGTTATTTTCGAATTTTGACACTGTCAGAGGTGGATAGCATCGCTAATCTTGGTCTCATTTTCACCGCAGTCAAAATGTCCAGAGCCTTAGGAAAAGACCTAAGCAAATTAAAAAGCGGAAGTTGATAAATAATTTTTGGTTTTGAAAAAGCCGCAGGAACGAAAAAGAACGTCTCGCGTTTTGACTAACCATCTCACTCAGCCCAAGATTACAACTTTCTGTTCTAATTAGAATTAATGGGAACCACAAAAGATTATGAATCTCCGCAACCTCTTTAATTGGGATTTCCGCTACCCCTCTCAATTACTTCTCAACTCCATTCTCCAGCATTCTCCAGCATTCTCCAGCAATTATTAAAAAAACTAACAAATTGCAAAAAAAAATAGAGCAAACAACGGCTTTCTTCTCCAGCACCATTCTCCAGCAGCCTCTTCTCCAGCTCTCATCAGCTCCAAAATTTAGCCACTTGTTTTTTTACAGTCTTCATGTTAATGACTCCCATTCAAATACGAGTTCAAAACTCAAGCTCAAGGAAATGATAGATGGAAATACAGAGTTATGGCAATGCGGAAGAGGATTTTTTCTTCTTTGCAATTTGTGGCTTTAGCGCTGAATAGGGGAATTTTTGTGAGAGATGAGCGCTTTGGATATAGCGGCTGAGTAGAAGCGCTGCTGTGATGGCTGGACGTCGTGAGGTTAAACAAATCGCTTTCTTCTCCAGCACCATTCTCCAGCAGCCTCTTCTCCAGCTCTCATCAGCTCCAAAATTTAGCCACTTGTTTTTTTACAGTCTTCATGTTAATGACTCCCATTCAAATGCGAGTTCAAAACTCAAACTCAAGGAAATGATAGATGGAAATAGAGAGTTTGGCAATGCGGAAGAGCATTTTTTCTTCTTTGCAATTTGTGGCTTTAGCGCTGAATAGGGGAATTTTTGTGAGAGATGAGCGCTTTGGATATAGCGGCTGAGTAGAAGCGCTGCTGTGATCGCTGGACGTCGTGAGGTCCTGGAAGGGCGAATCTTATTGACTTTTTGGGCACCTCGTTAGGTTAGGGCTTGTTAGAGGGAGATAAGGTTTGGGAAAGGGGTTTTGGATGGGTAAATGCCGCATCTCCAGTGCTCGCAAACCTCCTTCCAGCCCTCGATTCAAGATGAAATATGAAAGAGAGGCTCAGTTTTTTAACAAAGACTCTTCATCTGTCCTTTCGAGGGGATTTATTCTCCGCCCTTCCAACGCTACACAATATTTCACAACGCTTTCGTCCCTAAAGTAAATGATTAAGTGCAAGAAAGGGAATTCAATCCGCACTAACATCCCTTCCAGCTCAAAAACCATGGACAACTAGCCCTACATCACCAACAAAAGAAACTCTCCACTTCACAGCTCTCGACAATACAAAACTCTAAACTCTAAAACTCTAAACAAAGATTCTAAACTCCCAAAAACACAAAACTCTCAAAAATATGACACTGAAAAATATTTAAAACTCTCAAAATTGCTTCTATAAATGGTTTTAAAGTGCTCAAAATTAAAAAATACAACACTGCTAAATATAAAAGTCCCAAAACTAACTCTCAACCAAATGAAACACTGATAAATTTGAAACTCTAAATGCAACTCTACATGAAATGATTTCATTGAAATCCTAAATGAAACTCTAAATAAAACTCTAGAAAATGAAAATACTTTTTATAAAAATTTCATTCTAAACATTCTTAACTTCAAAGTTATTGCATGACTTCCACGCCATATAAACATCCGTCACTTATAGAGCAGATACTTTCTCCGGCAACTTAAAAGTAAAGTCACCTACTTTCAGACAAGTAAAAAGTTGAATGGCGTTCAAGTTTAAATACTTTCACTCACCGGCAAGTTGGCTCTGAAACGATGAACTTTCTCTTCCAACTTTTTTTAATTCCTCCTTTCTCCTCCATTTCTTTGTGCTTGTGGTAATCCTTTTTGAATTTTGAAAAAAGTGGTTTGAAAAGCAGTTTTTGGTTTGTTTTTTTCTCAATGATTCCTTGTCTTCCCATGCCGTGACAGGGGGCACTTACGCTGGGCCCTTAACCTCTCGTCGCTCGTCGTGTTAGGAAGAGGAGATAGGTTGAGGTTCAGGGAGTTGGAGGAGCCCTTTGCAACAACTGGGTAGCTTTCTCCCTTTCGTTTAGCTTTTGGAAGGGAGATATTGCGGACTTTCCCCTTTTGTCTCCGCCATCTGCTCCAGTCGGCGAAAGTTCAAAATCCACCCAAAACAGGACGACTCCCTAAAGCGAGAGCAGAGCACTGCAGACAGGGAAAAGTGGGAAGGCTACAAAAGAGAGAATAGAAAAAAAATTCAAACGCAAATAGGAAGAGAGAAAGAAGAAAATCATGCTTTTCTGATCATAATAATTCAAGGTTCGTTCTACAGTGATTTCAGATCGGAGAAAGTTGGTACAAAAAACTTTTGTAATAATTCTTATTATAAATGCCGTATAATTTACTTACACATTTACTGAAGTAACTTGCTTTATTCTTTTTTACTTTGCTCTTCCAAGCTCCACTGTTAGGTTTTCGGTTGAGGTGGACTGTTACCCGGAGCTGGAGAGGGCACAGTAGGAACTGGGAAAGGGACTTTTTGAGATCGAGAGACTGTCAACTGTCCCAGAGGAGTATTGGAGAGCAGTGAGAGGAGGAAAGAGATGTGTTTTTTGGGATGCTGCGGAAGATGTGATTGAGAGGGGAGATGGTAGGCGAATGGGCGAAGGCTCAAGGTAGCTTCTAGCTTTTCAGTGAGAAACGAAATTTTTTTTTTTTGCTGAAGCCTCCGAATCCGGGTAGATTCTATGTGAAAAGGGAAGGGAGAGATCTTTTGGTCTTGTGAAGCCTTCAGCTGCTCTACGAAGCGCCCTGCGTCTCTCTCAAAGATCCGATTTTGGTCCATGCGCTTTCCCTCCCCTCGCAGAATCCATACACTCCACGTCATCCCGACCCTGCACCACTCTTTCCTGGACAAAAGGGTTAACCGTTAAAGGGTCAACATGCAATAGGGTCAACGACCAAATTGTATAACCCTTAAAATCTATTCTGGAATTTTGACCCTTAAGTGCCCTCTCTGCTCTTCCTGTTGCTACTGTAGACCAATTTGCCTCGTCTATTTTCACTCCAAGGGCTCCCCAAAAAAGAGAAGAGTAATGCAGAGAATGAAGGGAAAGCAAGGGAAAGGTCTCCAAATCTCGCCATCCATCCACTTACATTCTCCTAATGCTAAAGTTGAGAGCCATATGCTTCCCATTCCCTTGCGTAGGGCTAGTAGACGACGCTTAAGCGCTAGCGCTTAAGCGATGGCCAAGGCTCGAGAGGTCCTCAACCCCCGCCCCACCCCCGGCGAAGGGGAGAGAGACGGGGCGGGGTGATGCATAAGTAACGAGACATGGACCAACCTGATTAATTCCAAGGCTTCTCCGATCTCGGACACGGAGAAAAGTAGGAGAAAGCACTTTTTTTTGTTCAACTTCAATTCAAACTTTATTGTTACAGAGCGGGCTCTTTGTTGCAAAAAGAGAAAGTCAGAAAAAATAATCCCGCCTCCTAAATCTGTAATCAAACAGATTTTATACAGATCTGGTTGTATAAAATATTAATAACAATTTATTTATTTAAAAAAAAAACAAAGAAAAATTGTACTGAATAAGTTGTAATTGAGTTTCGAATAATTAATAAGTTATAAATCGAGCGTTTCCTTTTACGAATAGAGAAAGTCAGGAGAATTGTCGGCTGCCAAATCTGTTTAAATAATTTTTTTTTATGTATCAACAAACAAAGAAAAACGAAAAAAAGTTTCAAATAATTGTACAGAGCGTTTCTTATGTGCTGCTACATTCAAATTCTTAATCTGTCAAACTGGGGTCTTGAGCTTATCATACCAGAAATATACCCTCCGGAGAAGGGTATATTTTTTTCACATTTTAACATGCAGTTTTAGAGCAAAGCAAGCATTTCACTTTTTGTGACGTATTTAAGAAACGCTCTGTACATTCGCGGGCAAGTAAACAGAAGTAGGTGAGATCAATAGTTAAATCACGAATTCAATTCATTAAATTCACAATTAGCAAACTAGCAATTAGCAATTATTCCTCAATAAGTCTAATACAATTAAATCAGCATTAGTTTTAAAATGAAACCTTGTTCTGAACCAAGTCCTAATCGTTTAAATCACAATGAAGATGTTCGGCGTCTACATTTGTCATTTACACAATGACGTTATTTTCTATAAGTAGGATTGTAATTGTGTGTGCGTGTTTCATCTTACCAAAAATTAGAACTAGCCCATTCATATACAATAATGAAATAATAATAATTGAAATGCTCCTGTCCTAGGACAGGCATGTTTTGCTAAAGTAACATTAATTTTTGATGGAATATTTGTGGAACTTTTTTGTTCAAAATTTTAAAGCTTGATGAATCGATCAGTTCAATTTTGTATTAAGACATGAAAATGAACGTAATCGTAATGTGGGGCCTTTAGAAGGACGGCTAAGGGCTCGAAGGACCAAAATAGCTACTTTCAATCCTTGCGAATGACATAAGGCCAATCCCGTGCTCTTCGTTTAGTAAAATATTAGGAAAGGCTTTGTATAAATTTTTCATTTTTCCAAATGGCCCTACTTTTTCTCCTGTTGTGCTTCCATTAGTTTCCGCTGTATTATTTAGCGAAGCCATCATTGGTCCTGGGAATTGCCAACTGCCCTCTCTCCACCAATCACTTTCACGCTCCCAGCAGAAACGTCGTTTAATTGAGTTGCGTTATTAATTAAAGTGCGCTGAACATCACTAATTAACACCCTTCTAGCTATGTCATTTGCGTCACACTCGGGGTGCAAGTGCTTCAGCATCTAAAATTAAGACAATTTTTACTTTTTTAGAATTTTAGAAAACTTTGATTACGAAAACCTCGTCTAAAAAAAGCGTGTCTTTCATTTGAAGTATTTTGAGAGCAAGGAGGTATACATTGAGTGAAAAAATTTTTGGATTAAATTTCTAAATATTTTGAAATAAACGGGAAAATATTTTGAGTTGAGTTTAACAATATTGTGGCAATGAAAACGGGGGCAATTTTTTGTTTCAAAATAGATTACTTTTTAAATTATTTTGATTTCATTTTTGTTTAGTAGGAAAGCCGAAAAGCCCGTCTTAGCACCAAAGAGTACCTTTAAGGGGCACTGCGACTTTCTAGGCACAAGATTTCAGGTTTTCTTCCTTATCCCTTAAGGGTACTTCTGGTCCAAGGATGGGCTTGTTTAGTTGGTTTTCGGCTAATTAGAAAAAAAAATTTTTAGAAAAAAAAATATAAAAGCGGCTGGGTTTCGAACCTTGGGCGTTTGAATTTTGAGCGAGAAGGCAAACGAGGTGAATTTGTGAGAAATACTAAAAATACTCGGAAGAGCCCACTTGTCACGCACTCACGATGAAAAACTTCTGCTTTTAATATTATAAAGGTGCTTGAGAAATTTTTTGAAAATCCTGATTTTTTTTTTTGCAAATTTTATTTTTGGAAAGTAAAGTTGAGAGTGGAGGTTGAGGGTAAGTGAATTGAGTGGTTGTTGGCTGTCATTCTAATTAATTGATCTGTGCGTAAGCCGCAGAGGAGGGGAAAGGAGCCTTTGATTAAGTTCTGAGGCATTTGAAGTGAAAGGAAGTGAAAGTAGTCGCCAGCGAAGGATGGCTGGAGTGGCGACATTTAGCAATGGAGCGACATTAGGACTCTCATCTTCCTTGGCCTAATTAATTTCCAAATCCCATCACTCACCCCTCAATGCACATCTACCCAGAATCTACACCTCACAATCAACACTTCCAGCCGCTCCAAATGTCGCCGAGGCTTAGCCAATGACAGCAAAGTGAAAGTCATGACAACTTTCACCCAAATCTAAAAAATTACTCTTCAATCCCAATCCATCACACTTCAAAAACCCCAAATACAGAGCATTTTTTAAGTACCTGGAGAATGGCCAGGAAAGGTAAATATCTTATAGTCGTCGCAATACAGGAAAACGTTCACAGATCTGACAACCTTAATGAAAGCGAGGCGATATTTTCTAAAAGATATTCGTATGGCGGTTTGTTGCATTTCAAAATTGTGTGATTTTATTATTTTCCATTTCAAATTTTCCTGTTGTCGAGCTAGAAAGGTTG
The DNA here is from genome assembly GCA_021029175.1 of Bilobella aurantiaca. NCBI lineage: Eukaryota > Metazoa > Arthropoda > Collembola > Poduromorpha > Neanuridae > Bilobella > Bilobella aurantiaca. Next base: position 4,297 of record VYYI01000174.1, on the reverse strand, counting down.
TGTAATATGGTAATTCAGAATGCCAAACTAGCAGATGACCGTACTGTTGATAATTGTCCGGTATGGCATTCCATGATTTTAAATTCATAACATTTTTCTAGAGCTAATTTCTAGTGACTTTCTCTTTTTTTTATACATGACGTTAAGAAACGCTCTGTAGAAACATAGGTAAAGTGAAATTCAAGTTCCTTTTTTTTACTTATACTAGGGTTTACCATTCTCATTTTTGTACGTAACATTAAGAAATGCTCTGTATAAAACACAGGTAAACGAAATAAATGTTAAAATTCAGAAATGTTTTTTTTTTGAAATTTTAAATTAAAAATCCTAATTCCAAGACTGAATAGGATTTCTTAGAATTTTTTAATTCCAATCCGTCGTCTCCTAACGGCTCAAAACTAATTAAGAGAGCAATGGCGGAGTCGTTAATAAAATTACGGTGAAAGTGGGTTTAAGCCTCTTTTCTCCCGCCCTTAGAAATTCCGTTGTTGACTGGCAGCACGTCGCCTTTTGAAAATGTCCCTCACCTGTGACCAGGTCGTAAAGGCCGAGCGGCACACGGCCAGGGCTAAGGGCCCTTAAATATTAAATTTAATTATTAGCATTACAAAAGGGCCCCCCTCCCGCCCTCAACTTTCCCGACCATTGTTTCCAGATTTAAATTTAAGCTTCCTCTCCTTTCTCTCCTCCGAAAAGTGGAATAAAAATCCGCTCAAAGCCGCTTTCACTTTTTAACTTTTTTTTTTGAAAAATGAAAATGAGGCTCGTGCTTTGATTGTCTAATGCTAATGCACTTCTCCTTTCATCCTAAACTTATTTTCCATAATTACATTCACTCTCTTTCCCTCAGCCGCCTCCTCAGAGGGAGACGCCTCGGCGACATTGGCGACTTGCTGTCACAGGCTAAGAAGCCAAAAAATCCAAATTGATTTATTCCAACTCACGCCCGCAGCTTGAGCAGAGATTTGAGCTTGAGAGTCTTCTTGACTCACTTTACTCTCTCAATTGTTTCAAGCACTTGACATCTTATCCATCATAAATCCAAACTTTAGCTTAAAAGTCTCTTTTTTAAAACTCTTTTTAAACTTTGTTCTAAATTTAAAAAAAAAAAACACTTTTCTTCTAAACGTAACGAAGCCGTAGTGGAACTGGAAGTCCGCTTTGTACTACCTGGCCACTGATAAATTTATTTTTGAACGGCATTCTAACTCTCTCGGAATGTTGGCTTTCGTTTTATTTTAAAATCTAAACATAATTATTTGTTTTAATTTTCTAGAGTTTAGAAAACTAGAAAGCTCACAAACTCAATTACAATTCGAGCAAGCTAAAGTTAAAAATAATTTTCAGCGGGCAAACGATATTTGCGAATTTTTTTTCGTTCAAATCTTTCTGAAGTTGAAAATCGCAGGGATTTTTTAATTTGCTGTTTTGCAATTTTACAAACAAAATATTTTGTATTTGCAGTAATCTTCCCTCGAATGAGTAGAGACTGATTGTAGCTGAATTTCTGTATTGGAAAACTCGGTCGAACTGAAAATATTTTTCAATGGCATTCAACCTCCTCGATTTATAAATTTCGGCCGTCCAGAATGTGGACCCGAAGTCCCGGAACTTTTCCAGGGACTTTTAGAGAGTGAATTTAAAATTCCTGGAAATGGGGAATGATCTGTTTCTGGTTGTGTTTACGATTTGGCTCGTGGTTCGAGAGTGATTACATTGCAGCACGTCTCTCCTTTCCGCTAGTTTCCTCGCCAAGGAAAACGAGAAAGTAAGGAAAAAATTGTGAAGGAAGAGAATTCTCGCTCATTTTTCATGTGCCGGAGTCCGAGTGAGTGAAAGTGAACGTGAAGAGACTGGGAAAGGAGGAGAAAGTTAAGTTGGTTTCCCATTGCCATTAGGCAATGAAATTCGGGAAGTGGTAGTCCTAAGTGTACTTATACCTACACATTTCTCTGTCCAACCACTTTCTCCCGCATCTCAACCTGCGACATTTTGGAAACATGAAAAAGAAAACAGGAACGAGGAGTGATCAGAAAATAGCCAAAAAGAGAAAGCGCCTCCGGTCACACCTCGCCTACTTTACATGCATTTTCATCTTTCTCGCGCCTTTTCTCCAAGATACAACCTCCTGCAAAAGTAAGGAGGGAGAAAGTAAGTGTGAGATTAACAAGATCCACAGCTATCCTTTCTTCCACTTTCACTCCTTCACAACGCCCTAATAACGCCTACAGCACCTCAAGGGTCTCCACCAAAATTCACAAGCAAAGGGCCCCCGGCACCTTTTTACTTTCTTTTACCGATTCATGTGACCTTTGACCCTCTTTCAGCCTCTTCAAACTCTCACTCAACACTTAAGCGTAATATTTTAGAGAGAACACAACATGAAAATCAAAAAATGAACTTTCACTTCCATTCAAATTTACATTTTAGTATTTTCTTTCTGAAACTTTTTTTTTAAATCTGCGTTACATATGCGTTTTTAAAGCTGAAAACGGTTTTTGATGCCTGAACCCGGCTGAAAATATTTTAAAGCGCCAGTCAAGCTAATTAATTTCAAATTTTCTAGATAAATATCCGAGCACATTTAGAACAAGCAAACCAACACTACGATATTCATATGCAATAAAATTAAAAAAAAAGCTTTTCTGAAATTTTTTTTTTAGAATTAAGAATTCGGGTGAAAGCAGAAGTTAAGCAAATCTAAGCAAAAGAGAATGGACGAATGGTTCTTACAATGTTTGTTTTTTCTTAAAAAAAAAACTTTCTTTTTACGCATTATGACGTCTTTCTCGCGCTTTGGAGATCATCGCTTGATTTTTTTTTCTAAGTTTTTTTTTGTCGGGCCCTGTCTCATCATTCACACGAAAGCATAAAATTAATGTTGGTTTTTTAAATCTCCTCCACAGAGCCACCCGCTTTCTCTTTTTTTTTCACTGTTATTTTCACTGAAAAGGAAGGTAGAGGGATGAGTTGGTGACATTTTGTGGTATGAGATGTTCTGGGGAAAGCATAAAGAAAGCATGTGAGATTCCATTGATTTTCTGCCTCTTTCTTTCCCACTTCCTGTCGCCTCCTGCATTTAGGGAGAGAGGCCTAACCAGATTCAAGCGGAGAAAGCTAATGCTCCATTTTAAACTTTCTCCGGGAGAAAGGAGAGAAATGAGGACTTTCTCCACCACATTTCATCTTCCTCTCTCTCTCTCTCCAAAGAGCTCTCTTCCGCCTGGAATTTCCTTTCCAATTTCCAATACTCCAGCTCCAGCGATTCCAGCGTCTCCAGCATCCAGCTCCAGACGCCTGGAATTGGGCTACACACTTTTCATTTCCGCTCCCCTATCCCTGGAATCTCCAAATTGATTTCTCTCCCTGCCAATCACATATCCACCGCTTTCGAATAATGCACCAATTAAATTCCAATACCATTCTCACTCAAAATTCACTCTCCGTCGTTTTTTTAATTCAGTTTTTTTTCTTTCTAATTAACACTTTCTAAAACACTTTCAATTTGGGAGAAGGGTGCTTTCTAAATAAATTAAAACTCCCGCCTCACGAAGTCCATTACACTAAAATCCTAATTTTCTTAATGCAAAGTCCGCAGCAGCTGCTCAAAAGTGCTTCTTCATTTTAAGGGCATGGACCATTCAGGCAGACTTTGCTATGCAAGAAAAAATCTCAATCGAAAACACTTTTTTTTAAACCTAATTTTTAAACATAATTTTTTTTAGAAAGAAATCAAGCAACCTGGAGAGGAATTTGAAGAACCACTGGACAGAGCCTTTCTTATGTTATGTTAGAAAGTCGGCGTATTTTGCTGCCGTGTGACAATCTATAAATTCAAATTCAATAATTTCCCACTCTCCAAATTTCGAAAAAAAAGAAGAGTGAAATTCAAAATTTCAATTTTACATATTAAATAAACCATTTTCCGAATCCTTCGGTAAGGATTTTTAAGAGTTTAAGATTTTTCTTAGCGATTTTTGCAAGTTTCGAAGGCTTTCTCTGCGTAGGACATGAAAAAACGCTGTGTACTTTCTGTTCTTGAAAGGAAATATACAGAAAAAAGTACAAGTTACAAACTCAGTTTTAAACTTAACGTTGAATAATTCCAAACCGCGGCGTAATTTGTACAGCGCCTTTTTTTATGCGGCAGAATTCAAATGTCCAGAAGCGACATTGTGAGTGACAATGTCGCCAAGCGGAGGGGCAGCGAGCAGCATTTTCGCTGTGACAGTTAAGGGCCAGAATAATTGAAATTGGAGAACAAAGCCCTTAGGATTGAGTCGCCTTTGTTTTGTAT